>PVIY010006460.1:7474-69375 GCA_004026745.1 Myrmecophaga tridactyla | reverse complement strand
AACTTAGAGAGAGAGGTCACATCTGAGCAACGAAAGAGGCTCGTGGGGGTGGCTCTTAGGCATAATTATAAGTAGGCTTGGCTTCATCATTTCAGAAATAAGTTTCATAAGAGCAAGCCTCAAGTTTGAGGGGTTGGCTTATTAAATTTGGAGTCCCAAATGCTTGAGAGAATACCAGAAATTCCCCAGATGAGGAAGTTTAGTAGTTCTAAATTTTTCGTGGTCCCTCAAGGAAACTTTGCAAATACTTTTTTTATTTCTGCCCCAAATACTCTGGAACATATTTGGGGTAATATATTAATCTGTATAGAATAACAAGATCTTATTCCCAATTCTAGGTTCCATGTAATTATATTATTTAAATAAATTGAACCGACAGATTAAATTAATGTGCAAAAGAAAATTTAAATTTTGGACCAAATGAACATTTCTTTCTTTGCTCTCACACAGAAGTTAAAGTTTTAACATACAGACAGAATCATCCTTTACCCTATATTCTGATTTACCTTAGTCCTAACCAGGTCCATTTCACTCACATCTCTAATGGAAGTCTGATCTCTTTTTCAACTTCTCTAACAGTTGCTGTACGGAGTAAGGCTGACTCTCAGAGCTGCGGAATTCCAACTCTGAGTCTTAGGTGTCACACAGATACCCAAAGTTCCAGGAAACTACCAGGTTATACACAAAGAGCACAGCATCTCAGAATTTAGTAACTGAGTTTAAAAGGAAAAGACTAAGAAAATACAGAGGTTCTTCTAGAACTGACTTAGATGGCATATTATGACATCATTTGGATTAAATATGAAAAATAATATTCTCTCTTGCACACTCAAGTTTGTGGTTTAAGAAAAGCTGAATCTGATTATAAACGTGTCATTCCCTGTCTCTTCCTATATTTTCCCTGTATTTCATGCCATACAGAAGAAAGTGGTCTTTGGGGTCAGTTCTTGCCTGTAGCTATGCAGGATAAAGTGAAAGCACCAAAAAGTGAAAGCACCAAAAAGTTTTTTAGACCAGGGGTCAGCAAATATTTTCTGTAAAGGGCCAGATAATAAGAAGCCAGAAAAACCATGGCTCCATCCCATTGCCACATCCTTATCCACACAGTTTTTTGCCATTTCTGTGCAGTGGCTGGGCATCAGGCATAGCAACCAGAGGTGGAAGGGGAAGATAAGAATATGGCCTCCATGCCAGTCATATGACTTAGCTTCTGGCCACCCTGTCCAGAGGAGCCAGAGATGCCAAACCCTCTCACAAACTATCTAAGGCCAGTAATGATGCAACCGCAGGCCCTGCTGCAAGTTGACATGGCTCTCAAAGTCAGCAGCTACTCCACCCTGCCATTGTATCACAAAAGTAGCATAGACAATACAACAATAAATGGGCAAGGCTGGTCTAATAAAATGCTAATTATGGGCACTAAAATCCGAATTTCATATCATTTTCACATGTTACAAAATATTATTCTTCTTTTGAGTTCAACCATATAAAACTTTTGAAACTATTCTTAACTGTCAGGCTATATAAAAACAGGCAGAAGGCAGATTAGTAGATTTGGCTCATGAGCAGTGGTTGGCCAACCCCTATGCTAGACTGGCCTTTGCCCTCCATGCTATAGAAGGGACTGTTTGTGCAGATTCATGGTTCTTGGTAATAGGTCTGACTCCTTAGGAAAATGCCCAGGAGAAGAAGTCTCCCTGGTAATCCAAAATCTGTCTTCTTTCATTTTTTCCTCTTCTTCTACTCTATAGCTTTCCCCCTTTTCACATGTTGTTCTAGTTTGCTAGCTGCCAGAATGCGATATACCAGAAATGGAATGGCTTTTAAAAGGGGGGGTTTAATAAGTTGCAAGTGTACAGTTCTAAGGCCGTGATAATTTCCCAATTACAACAAATCTATAGAAATATCCAATCAAAGGTATCCAGGGAAAGATACCTTGGTTCAAGAAGGCTGATGAAGTTCAAGGTCTCTCTCTCATCTGAGAAGGCACATGGTGAACACAGTCACGGTTTCTCTCTCAGCTGGAAGGGTGCATGGCGAGCAAGACATCATCTGCTAGCTTTCTCTCCTGGCTTCCTGTTTCATGAAGCTCCCTGGGAGGCATTTTCCTTCTTCGTCTCCAAAAGTCACTGGCTTGTGGGCTCTCATGGCTATGTCTTTCTTCTCTGACTCTCTCTGAATTGCTCTCATTCTCCAAAATGTTTCCTCTTTTATAGGACTCCAGAAACTTCTCAAGACCCACCTAAGTGGGTGGAGACATGTCATCATCTAGTCCAGTTTAACAACCACTCTTGATTAAATCACACCATCCAGGGAGATGATCTGATTACAGTTTCAAACATACAGTATTGAATGGGGATTATTCTACCTTTATGAAATGAGATTTTGATTAAAATATGGCTTTCCTAGGGGACATACATCCTTTCAAACCAGCACATTCCACTCTCTGGGCCTCAAAAAGACATGTTTTCACCATATACAAAATACATTAATTTCATAACAATATCAGAAATCCTTAAACCATTTCAGTAGCAATACAGATGAAATACAAAGTTAGAAACAGTACAAACTCCTATCAAAGTTAGTTACAAGCATGGTCTGTTCTAAGGCAGAGTTATCCTCTGGCTCTGGACCTATAAAAACTCAAAACAAATTATTTGCTGCCAACATACAAAGGAGGAGCATTCATAAGATACATATACATATTTCCATAGGGAGGAAGGAACACAGGGGTCACCGGACCCATACAGTTTCAAAAACCTGCAGGGCAAAGTCCATTAGATTTCAAAGTCTGAGAGTCATTCATCTTCGGGGCTTTTGAGGTGTGCCTGCTGTAATGAATGATGTTTGATTTAATTGGCTGGTGCTTAAATGAGAGAGTTCAACTCAGCATACCTTATCTCAGCACTTGCAGCTTAGCCCAGGCCTTTGGAGGTACAGAAAGAAATCACCCTGGGGAAAGATGTTGGAATCCAGAGGCCTGGAAAGAAGGCCAGCAGAGACTATTCTGTGCCTTCCCACATAAGAAAGAACCTCAGTTGAAAGTTAGCTGCCTTTCCTCTGAAGTACTAACAAAATAAATCCCCTTTTATTAAAAGCCAATCCATCTCTGGTGTGTTGCATTCTGGCAGCTAGCAAACTAGAACAGATTTGGGTATCAGGAGTGGGGTGCTGCCACAGTTTGCAAATACCAGATATGTTGGAACATTTTTTTCTGGATGGCTAAGGGGAAGGAGGAACTGTGAAGAAAATGAAAGAGAAGTCCTGGAGTGCCTGAAGAGACTGTTGGTGTAAATGGAACCACTGCCAATCTGGACAAAGGGGGACACAAAAGGGACAATTTGGAGTTTGCAGAATGAGAACCATGGAAGCTTGGGTCTGAAGCCAAGAAACCTGGCCAGGAGAGTGGACCCACCCATATACATGGAGAGGGTGAGTTTGCCCTAAGGGCAGAGGATGAGTCTCCCATCTCATTGCAGTGGAAGAGCTGTGCCACCTCAGGCCTGGGGAGAGCCTGGCTGCCACCACATGGAAGGGTTGACTGTGTGCCCTGGAAATGGCAGCGAGCCCAGGGGTGGCCCCGATGCCTGGAGAGAGTGGAGCCAAGAAAAAGGTGGTCTCCTCAGTGTTCCCTGAGGTTGATTTGGAAAGAGGCAGGACACTGCATAGGGCCTTGGAAAGGGTGGGACTGCCACTTTCTAAAGCTGAAGGATAAATGACTTTCAGACTTTGAAATCCAGTGGTGTTTGCCCTGCAGGTTTGCCTTCCAATTTCTCCCTATGGATCCTGTGACTGTCCCTCCTTTGCATATTGGCACCAGATAACTTGTGTTGAGATTCATAGGTCCACAGCCAGAAGAGAATTTTTTGCAACTTAATATTGTTTAAGGTGATGCTTGTAGTTGCCAAGATGACAAGGGGTGGACATGTGGTAGTTAGATTCAATTGTCAGCTTGGCCAGGTGAAGGTACCTAGTTCTGTTGCTGTGGACATAAGCCGACGGTATGTGAACCTCATCTGTTGCTCATTACATCTGCAGTCAGCTAAGAAATGTGCCTGCTGTAATGAATGATGTTTGATTTAATTGGCTGGTGCTTAAATGAGAGAGTTCAATGTAGCACAGCCCAAGCAGCTCAGCATACCTCATCTCAGCACTCACAGCTCAGCCCGGGCCTTTGGAGATACAGAAAGAAATCACCCTGGGGAAAGTTGTTGGAACCCAGAGGCCTGGAGAGAAGGCCAGCAGAGACTATCCTGTGCCTTCCCACAAAAGAAAGAACCTCAGTTGAAAGTTAGCTGCCTTTTCTCTGAAGAACTAACAAAATAAATCCCCTTTTATTAAAAGCTAATCCATCTCTGGTGTGTTGCATTCCGGCAGCTAGCAAACTACAGAACACATGGCTTCAAGGCAAATGACAAGGTTTACACTTGACTTAGAAAAGCCACAACTCACATTGAGACTACAGTTGTGGTGCCAGAAGATTGGCTTGGCTCTAAGCCTCATGAAGACAGAGCCTGGGTCTGTTTTCCTTATCACTACATTGGTGGGATCTAAGTGCAATATCTGACCTGAAGTAGGCAATGAGTAAATGTGTGTTGATTAAATGATTGGTAGAAAACTCCTTTTAGTCACTACTTTTTAGGACTTTGTTTTAGTCCATCTTACTTGAATTACAAATCTCACTTTTAAAATGTCTGTAACAGTGATTCAGACTTCAGGAAGATCATCATGCAAAAGCTGGACAAACATTCCACGTCAGCGTGAAACTGCAAAACCACTGTTAGGTATGTTTAAGAGAGGACCTGTTTGCACAAAGAAGTGAAAGAAAGGTAATTGTAATCACCAGGGACTGTTCTTGGTAAGGAGGTCGCCACCCTGTGCCTCTCTCCTGACATTCCTTTTGTACCTTCCATTTGTCCTAGGGAAGTGGCTTCTATCATTATGCCCCTGGCATGAAAAAGCTACCTGATAACAAAAGGCTGGGAAGTTCACCAGGAACTCGGGACTTGGTGGGAGCTGATGCTGAAAATCCCTCTGTTCTCTTCAAAGTTGGCAGCTTCTTCTCTCCCCATTAAGCCACAAAACATCTATGCAGAACAGAGCAAACGCAGGAAAAAACCACACGGCTTTTTGCTTTTGGCTGCCTTAATTCAGCATTTTATGTGAATAAACTCCATAGCTCTCCTTTAAAGTTTTCTTTTCTTTCTTTTTTAAATCCCAAGTAAATTTGCAAGGGGAGGCATGAGAATGTGGGAGAACTGAGGATGATAAACAGCGTATGGTATCAATAAGAAGCAAAAAGAAAAAATATCAAAGATTAGTTTCTCTAAGCTGGGTGGCACCTTGGCACTGAATCCTGGGAATAGATGCTGGCTGATTTGAATAAAAAAGAGCAGAAGCAGCCAAAGATAAGAAATGATTGGTTAAAAAATACAAAATCAATACTTTTGAATGGGCACAATTGAATTTTACAGGCGTATGTTAGAATAATTGACTTTTTAAAACAACCTCAAGGAAAGCTAGGAAAAGAAGCACTTCTAAATATTCCACCTCCCTCCCCGCCCCCACCCGCTCCCAAGTTTGAGTTAAGACATAGTCCGAGAAGAAGAGCATCTTTCTAAACTCTCAGCAGGAAAAATCAATCTAGTTGGAGGCCTTTATGTTCCTGGAGAATTATGTCAAAACCCATCCCAAGAAGAAGAAAGAAATGTTTGCAGTAAAGGTCACTTGAGAACCATAAAGATAAATGTTATTTGTAATGACTTTAAAAGACCTTCAGGAAGGAAAGGAGTCAACTCACTGTTTTGGAATGAATGGAAAAGGGAAAACTCTCCTGGTCGAAAACTAACAAGGAGACATTTAGACATTCCAGAAAGTCCAGAACCCACAAGTATGATTACAGAAAAACTATGTTATATTGCTTGACTGTTACAAGTGTATTGTACATTTACATATATGTTGGTCATAAAAAAAAATTGAAAAAGTTTCTGTGAGTAAACATAAGGCTGGGACTAACAGTTCCTCCACCCTGTTTATTAATTGAACTGAGAGTCCTTGAGTCGATCAGACATTCACAATTTATGCAGATATCCGGAGAGACCAAAGAAACATCACTAGCCTGCAAATCAGAAGACCTGGGTTCACATTTCAGCTCCATTGCTTTCTGACTTTGAGGAAGTGACACCTAATTTAGCCTTTCAAAGCCTTAGTCTGCTTAGCAGTTATGTGAAGATAATAAGCATTCCTTGTGGGGATTGGTTAAACAGCGCCCCTGCATAGACTGGACACATAGTAGGTACTCAATAGAAGTAGACTTGAATCTGTTGCATTTGCTCTAACTAGTAGTTATCTTGATTAAGCACTTACTATGAGTAAGTATTTTATTCACATTGTGTGTCTTCACAGCACAACTAGGGGTGATTGTTATTTCCTTTACACAGAGAAGGAAATTTAGGCTTGACAAGATTAAGAAACTTGTTCATTGTACAAGGTAATGAGTGGTCAAACCAGACAGCATCCAAGTCCTACTTTTACCTGGCCAAATATGGAAGAGACAGAGTGGCTACATTTGTATCATCATCTTCCTCTTCGTTTCTGTTACAACACAAGGAACAAGAGTAGGATGTTTTCCTCTGTAGCATAAACAACTACCAACTCCATTCCAATGATGAAAGAGAGTGGCCTTAAATACAAAAGATACAGTAATAACACTTTGTTAGCACAGGCACTCTTCTTTATTATATGAGTTCATTTAATTTTTCAACAACTTTATGGGAGAATGCCATCACCTTTTCTACTTTACAGACCCTATAGACTAATGTGTGGTAGAGCTTGGCTTTGAACCCAGCCAATGGAGCTCCAGAGGCCACAGTCTCAACCATTATACTATATAGTCTCTTAACTTTTGAGCTTTAAGCACTAAGTCCCCAAGTTATTATTGGCACTGCTCTGGGGGTGGGGAGAGCATGGTCAGTAATATAGTTTCAGAGAGAACCATAAAGTGAAGCTAGGAGGAAAATAATGTTTATTGACAACTTATAACTTAAGTGAGTGGGGACATTTTAAGTCAATAATGTTCAATGTGGATACCAAGACCTTAGAAATCCCTGAAGATAATAACAGGGGGCTTGTAAGCAATTTTTAACATTTAAAAATTCCTGTTAGTATTGAACTAATCATATAAACCATAGTCTTTGTAAATGTAACAAAGCCAAAGGAAGAAAACTATAAGGGAAAAATTTCATTTCTAGACTTGCATACGCTTTCAAGGATCTCCTCTCCTGACTCTGGAAACAAATGAATTTTTGTCCTGTTGAAATAATCTTTATAGATGTTAGATTTACCCTAATAGAGAAGATACCCCATTATCAAAGAGAATTCAACAAAATTAAAAAACATCAGAAAGGAAGTTGCTGACAGACATGAAAGGCAATCTTAGCCATTCACGTAGAATTGCCAGTTACCATAGAAGCAGGAGAGGCATCTCTCTGCCAACTGGTTGAAGCTCGTGCCAGAATGATCCTGCTGTTTCTTAATTGTCCTAAAAGCTTGTAGCCAGCAATTTCCCTGCCAAGCCTGACCTCACTTTCATGTTTCTATAATATGCAGATCACGAAGTGTCCCATTCAGAGTGGGAAAGTGAGAAATTACTTCCTCATCCTTACTCTTTTGGGGTCTCACCAAAAGATGTTTAACATCTCCCTGCATTTGTGGCCATCACGAAACCTTGGGTACTTTTTAACGTATGATTAATCCTCATAGAAAACTGATAAGGTAAGGGAAGAGGAAGCAGTGTGACTCTCATTTATGAGTAACAAACTAATGGAATTATGATCGGTAGACATAAAAATCCGTATGTGGTATACTAACTTGCAAATTGCAAAGTGAAATATAGGGTATGCTTTTATTATTGTAAAAAAGAAAACCATGTAGTAACTGTGTGTATGTATATGTGTGTTATGTAAAAGCATGACAAAAAGTCTTGCAGGGTATACACTCTAACATCTCTAATGGTTACCTCTTAAGATGGGACTGAGCAGAGGGGCCTATAAATGAAAATATTCACATATATGTCTATATACCTTTATGTTGTTTTAATTCTTTACAATAAGCATATATTATTTTATAACTTCAAAATGAATTTTTTAAAAGAAAAAAATTTAACCTAGATGGTTGTATTGGTTTGCTAAAGCAGCCAGAAGGCAATATACCAGAAATGGAATGGCCTTTAAAAAGGGAATTTATTAAGCTGCAAGTTTACAGTTCTAAGGCTATAAAAATATCCAAATTAAGGCATCTAGAGAAAGATACCTTGGCTCAATAAAGGCCAGTGGATCCAGAACGCCTCTGTCAGCTGGGAAGGCATATGGCGACATCTGCAAGCTTTCTTTCCAGGCCTCTCATTTCGAAAGGCTTCTCTGCAGGTATTTTCTTCCTATATCTCCAAATGTCTGAGTCTCTTGTTGGCTCTGTCTTTTTCCAAAATGATACCCTCTTAAAGGACTCCAGTAAGTGACCCACCTTGAATCAGTGGAGATACAACACCATGGAAACCACTTAATCAAAAGGTCCCACCCACAATTGGGTGGATCACATCTCCATGGGAACAACGTAATCAAAGAGATCCCACCAAGCAATGGGTCTGCCTCCACAAAATTGGATTAGGAAAAAGAACATGGCTTTTCTGAGGTACACAACAGCCTCAAACCAGCATGTCCATACGGACAGCTTTATCTAATTTGTTCTTTTGGTTTCAAACCTTTAGCACAATTTTAAAGAGATGCTGGGAAACCCCGTTCTATCTCTGGAAGAAAATAGTTGCTTGCCATCTGAAACTTACAGAAAAGCAGCCTTCTGGTGTACTCCCCTATGAGGCTCTTGCTCCTGAATAGAATGGAGACTGAATTGGGATGACCGAAGGTTTCCATTGTCCATTTCTCTGGCTTCATGGAGTTCTTTAAGATGCAAAATAAACATTTTTAAGTGGGGAATGCAGCCTTTGTGATTTATTTAGATTTAAAAAAAAAACAAGAACCTTTGATAGAGTTCCACAATAAAGGCAACTTGAGGGTGAATAGTTCACAATAGTTCCAAGAGGAACGAGACCAAGGAATTGTGGCGTAGTAAAAAGCAAAAAAAAAATTGAACTTGACAGATCCATATTCAAATTCTCAGTGCTACTTAAAACATTGTTTGGCCTCCAACAGTCTACTTTAATCTCTCTGAAGCTCTGTTTCCTCTATTACAGAGCGGGGCAATATGAGGCTGAGGCACTGAGTGTAAAGGACATCACACAATACCTGGCTCATGGTAAATGTTCAAGAAATGTTTGGCTCTCTCATAATCAAAGTGTGTAAATGGACTCTAATCCATATTGATACTTATGCTGAACAAATAAGGAAACGTAGAAATGTGGATGCCAATTAGCAGGAGGTGGTGACTCTGTCCATGGTTAGGTCAACACTTTATGTTTCCTGTCCATCCAGATGAATCCATCACACTGTGCAAAAATTACTGTTGGAAGGGCCAATGGTGTCAACTCTGCGTATGAAATAGCCAATAGAAAGCAATCTGTTTGTGGATCATTTGTAGTTAGGTTGTGTTTATAACTGGAATATATGTTTAGTGCTGCTATCTATCTGTGTCAAACAGAGATGGCAAAGCCTATTAAATATCTCAGAAGCATTTCTCTGTTGATAGGACATGGCTTTTGAGGGTGAAAACCAACAAAAGGAAAATCTCTCGGTACTTACTAGATAAGAGACAAGTGGGTAACTGAGCAGTTCCCATGTGGCAAATTCAAAATAGCGCTTGGGAAGAACTAATGTGAACTGTATTTGTAGGATGATAGGTTTCAGGTTCTCCAACACAACCCTGGGAAGATATCTGGGTGTCATCCATTCATCTCGTATTTGTGGGTATGATACCACATTAGGCCCTAGGGGAAATTTAAGGATGGATAAATGGATCTTGCCCACTAAGAAATCATAGTCTTGTTAAACTATAAAAGGCAATGACTCAGTAGATCATTTAAGATCAAAATATGCAGATTTTTTTTTTATCAAGTAGCTTCCCTAGGAAGTGTCCTCTGTTAGTTGACATGTTAGTTGGCATGCTTTCACATGGAGGAGAGCTCAAAGTTGTGTGACAAATCATTAAAAAGACTAAAGAAAAAACCATAAAACCCTGCATTGGGCCATGATCCTGGGCTGCAGCGTCTGTTTCACTTCCATCTCCCTCAGAAGTTGACCACTAACAGCATATCACACTCAGATCATTGACTTAAAAGGTCTTGGGAGTATCAAGACATCTCTCAAGAAGGCCTGTTTCAGGACTAGGGTCACTTTAGAGTCCAGCGCCTTCCTAGGCTAGATCTTTTACTATCTGGCTCCGTGAATCAACTTTTCTTCTCAATCCCACTTGCTGCTACATCTCCTAAAAAACTGAAGGATTTCTCTCAGCTCCCCTTGTCCTGAGATGCTCAGAACCTCTGACCTGCCCTTCAGGAACCACCCCTAGATCCTGGGAAAATGAGGATTCTGCCTACTCTGGGGAGCCATAAAGTGGGTATTGACACAACCTGAAAGTCTCCTCTGAACCAGCCCCTCTCAGACATCATCTTCTATACTTTCTCTTGCTTTTCATAATTCTGTTTGTTCCCCTTATGGCTGCTGGCATTCAAAACTTTCACTCATTTCAGAGCTTGTGCCCAGTCAGCTTGAGAGTCCATTACAAAATAAAATTTATTTGCTTACATCACTAGTTAGCCTTTTGGCTAAGATCAAGTATAAAATTTATTTACCTAGACTGTTCATAAGGTGGTTTTGTTCTAGAGCCCGTGGGTGAATCATTTAATCTTCCTTAGCAACAGATGACTATATGGGGAAATGCCATCATTGACAAAGGAGCATTCATTAGGTACTCAAGCACACACACACACACACATACACACACACACATACACGGACACATAGGTGTCCCATAGGGAAACAATTTTGAATAGTATAATTTTAATATCACTTTTGTTTCTTTTCCCTTAGAAATTTTTTATTTATTAATTTAAAAAAATTAACAACAAAAACATTTACATATGATCATTCTGTTCTACATATATAATCAGTAATTCACAATATCATCACATAGTTGCATATTCATCATTTCTTAGAACATTTGCATCAATTCAGAAAAGGAAATAAAAAGACAACAGAAAAAAGAAATAAAATGAAAACAGAAAAAAAAGATTATACATACCATACCCCTTACCCTTCGCTTTCATTGATCACTAGCATTTCAATCTAAATAGAATGTATTTTTATTTGATCTTCCTGACTGTATATTTGTTCCAGAAAATTGGAAATTACAGAAAAATATCTGGAGGAAATTAAAATTATCCATAGTTGCGTCACCCCACAGTAAATATTGCTGATATTTTGGGTTGTTTTCTTCTCTTTTAATTGCTTTTATTTTTAAAGGTAATACATATTTGTATATATAGATTTGTGTGCTGATTTCTTGATATGAGCATTTTATGATGCCAATAAAATTATGGATAAACAGAAAAGTTCAAGACATTCCGTTGTAACCAAGTTTAACCAATTCCCTATTATGAGTCAGCTTTGTTTGTAATTTTGTTGATTTTGTCTGCCCTGCATCCCTTCTCCTTCTTTCTCTTTGATTATTAGTGATGCTAAATATTTTTGTATGTTTATTCATCATTAATATTTGTGAATTTTCAGTTCTGACCCTTTTTCTAATGAGAGTTGTGGTCGTCATCACTGTCCTCATCAAGGTATTTGGGGCCAAGAATGGTCAAAGCCAAATTAGCTCAGGAACCTGAGTAGAGAAGAGAACTACAGACTGCAAGAGACTTCATCTTATTCCCAGCATTTTATTCTTGATACAGCATTCCCTGGGCCCAGGTGATGTTGAAAAGAGTTGTTTTTGATTCCAAGAACCTATTAGATTTCTTAGGCTTGCAAGGATGTCCAGGCCTGATGTGGGGCCTGCAGCTGAAAGGGAAGCTGCCAAGACATGGGGCTTCTTAAGACAGTTTGAGGTTCAGGTAGGGAAATAAAATCCTAAGAAGAATAATTAATGGAAAAACAAACAAACGTGGAATATTTCTTATGTTTGGATAAACAGAAAATCAGTGCTCAAGAAAGAAGTTAATTTTCTTCTCAATAGTTCCCTTTTTGCCTGAACCTTTACCTTGAGACTCAACTTGGAAGACAGAGGAGGGACCTAGACACCCAGTCCTCAAATTAGGGATTGTACATCATCCAGGCCCTTTCTGCAGCCTCTGTCTGCCAAGCTCACTGATGACCAGGTCAGGCGAGTCAGGGCAGACAGTTGTAACCTGGAGACAATTAAGAAAGTTGATTGCTTTTCCAAGGATGAAAAAGGCTATTTTCCTCTTCAACCGAGAAAGACTCTGAGCTTTCCTACACCATACATCCTGCCACTAGGCTTAGTGGTTCTCACAAATTCTTGGCACAAATATTCACTGAGTCCCACCCATGAGAATATAACACTTTTGAAATCAGAGATGAAATCTTCAACTTCTTTGGACATCCTACTGAGCAGAGGCTACCCAGAGCTATCAGACCAGGAGTCACCCAAAAGGTGTATTGCTTTGCTAGATGCCAGATATCTGGAAGGCTTAGTGTCACTGACTAAAGGGGGAGGGAATTCCTAGACCAGAGTCAGGGGCTAAGGATACAGTAAACAAAAGTCAGCTCTCGTCATTGCCTAGTCTTGCTCTCCTCCCACCCCCATGTCACTTTATGTTGAAGCCATCATCCTGACCATGGCCTCCAAGGCCCTACGTGATCTGGGTCACATCCCCTCCCTCACCTCTCTCTACTCCGTTTCCTATGACCAATCACTCCACTCTCCCCACAATGGCCTACCATGCTTCCCCCTACCTGGAATGGCCTTCCCCAGTTGTCTCCGTGGTTTGTTCCATCACTTCCTTCAAGTCTTTGCTTCAATGTCACCTTTTCAGTGAGGCTTTCCTTGGCCACCCTATTCAAAACCCTCACCTCTCCAATCCCACCCCAGGCCCCTAGCTCTACTTTGGCTTCTCCCTAGCACTTATCCACTCTAATGAGCTATCCAATTTGCTTATTTATTTTATTGACTGTCTCTCCCAACTAGAATCTGAGTTTCATGAAAGGGTTTCTGTCCCTCTTGGTCAGTGCTGTATCCTGAACACCTGGTGTGGTACTCAAATATCTGTGAAATAAGTGAACATATTCTTTTAAAGCAGACTCAAACTGTAAAGGATGGCCCTGGAGGTAGCTTGGTGGAACTCCAAAGGCATAGACAGAAAAGGGGAAGAAAGCGGTGACCTAATTTTCTAATTGATATTCACTCACCAAGAAAATAGGCACTCTTATTTATCTCTTTGTTTTCGTTTATTTATTATTTGTTCATTCATTCGCTTTGAAATTATTAAAAATGTATGAAATGGAATAGATGACGTTTCAGGAGTCAGAAACAACTTTACCTAAAACTTAGTCCATTCCATGCACTAGACTTTTTCCTTATTGAACTTTTTCCTTCTTGACATTTTCCTTATTGAACCTCTTCCTTATTGATGTTTTCCTTATTGAACAGGTAACTAAATTCTACATACACAAAAGAAACAAAAACTCCTCCAGCCAGTAAATGGTATAATTGTTACCAGCCAGGACCATTATGGTTTGCTTTCCAGTACTCATCTTATACATCAAGTCTCTTCATGTATACTTTCTACTAATACTGACCTTGAAGTTCTTTCTATAAGCTGGGTTTTTCCTGCCTCTGAACCTTTGCACATACTGTTTCCTTTAAGTGAAATACTTTTCCCAAACTCTTGCCAAGTTACCTCCTGCCCATTCTATGGGTCTCAACTTTATACACCACTCCCTTAGGAAAGACATATCCAGTCCACTTCCCCTACCAGATTAGATCAGTCCTCCTTGTATTATGTTTTCATAGCACCCTGTTCTCTTTCATAGCACTTTTCCCAGTTATAATTATTTGTGCAGTTATTAACTTTATATTGTCCTCTAGACGGTTATTACAATGAAGTCAGATATAGTATGTTGTTCATCACAGTACTATACTCCCAGGATTTAGTACAGCATTTGGCAAATAGTTGATGCTCAATAATTATTAATTAATTAAATCTTCAATATTGAATGGAATGAATGCATTACATTTTTTTCATATTTAGTTATCTAATTTCTCCCTTCCTTCCACCTTGCTGTATCACACACTACACTATCATGCAGTTCTTGTCTTAGTTTCCTAGGGCTCCCATAACCAAGAGTCACAAGTTAGATGGCTCAGAGCAACAGAAATTTATTGTCTCACAATTAAGGTGACTAGAAGTCCGAAATCAGGTTGTTGGCAGGGCCATGCTCCATCTAGAACCCATAGGGGGAATGAGACTCCTCTCTTGCCTCTTTCTAACTCTGGTGTTTGCCATCAACCCTGGGCATTCCTTGGCTTCTAGATACATCACTCCTATCTCTGTCTCCTCCATCATCACGTGGCCTTTCCTCCTGTGTCATCTGTGTCTCCTCTCGCCTTTTATGAAGACACTACTAGACTGGCTTGGGCCCACCCTAGTACAGTTTGGCCTCATTTGATCAAATCACACATTCACAGACCCTATGTTCAAATAAGTTCACATTCAGGGAACCAGGATGAATGAAGCTTTGGGGATGGTGGGGACATCTTTCAACCCTCAACAGTTCTGGACAGTAGTAAACAACTCAGAAGAAACCATGAACACTGTACATAGTTGATTCACTTGAATATTCCTTGTTCAGTTCCCCTTCAGATCTGATGGACCATCTGGTTGTAAATCATTAAGTCACAGGCAACCATAAACATGTTCAGGCCTGCAGGTGCCTGGTCTGACGTCCAATCTCCTGGCTGTCACAGGAATGCCTCCATCCATTTCAGAAATGTGCTTACTACAGAAATACAATGCTCAGCGTGCTATATTTATAAGGCTCTGAATTTCTAGGATGCCTTCAATCGATAGAAAATAGACAGTATATTCTTACCTAAGGCAAAAGTGATGTGACTGGCTGTGAACTTGGGAATGAAAGAAGTAAGATGACTCTCAGTTATCTCAGAGATACGGTGTTACCTTAGGGAGAATGACTAACAGAACAATTATACCTGATTGTAATCAGAACTATGGAAAATTTTTAAATATATGTTAGTCAAAGGGAATTGATCAGGCTGAGTCTAATGCATTTAAAAATGCATTGAATTTAACTCTCCTTGTTCTGGCTCAATGCTCACCAAGCATAAGTCTGTCTCCTGGGATAGAGTTTGTTAATATTACCTATAAGTGTCTCCCTGTGGCCTAACAGTTCTGTTTCTCATTGGAAAGACATGAATGGGCACATTAGTCCCAGGAATTCAGTTAACCTGAGTCCTTCCCAGAGAGGCACAGCCCACCATGGGCAGCGGCCAGAGTCGGTGTGTGCAGCTGAGGCCAGCCCCGGAGCTTGGCGTGACCCCCACAGAAGGCTGCCCTGGGAACCTGCCTAAGGACTCAGCCTCAGCCTCTCCCGGGAAAATCCCAAACTTGCTCTACACTGTGTCTTTCCAAATTTAAAACAGAGACCAAGGGAAAGAGAAATTCTCTTAGAAACAGCTGCACTCTCCTGAAGATCCTTTTTATTAAAAAAAATTTTTATTTAGTAGATTGAAATGCTAGTGATGAATGAAGGGGGGGTAGGAGTATGGTATATATGAATTCTTTTCTGTTTTCTTTTTATTTCTTTTTCTGAATTGATACAAATGTTCTAAGAAATGATCATGATGATGAATATACAACTATGTGATGATATTGTGAATTACTGATTATATATGTAGAATGGAATGATCATATGGTAAGAATGTTTGCGTTTGTTTATGTTTAAAAAATTAATAGAAGCAACAACAAAATATATATATATATTTTTAATTGATGAAACTTAACATACAGACTTTCCATACATGGTGTATAATCAGTGGTTCACAATATCATCACATAGTCATGTATTCATCACCATGATCATTTTTTAGAACATTTGCATCACTCCAGAAAAAGAATAAAAAAGTAAAAAGAAAAATCTCATATGTATCATACCCCTTACCCCTCCCTCTCATTGATCACTAGTATTTCCATCTACCCAATTTATTTTAACCTTTGTTGCCCCTATTTTTTTTTATTTTCATCCATATTTTTCACTCATCTGTCCATTCCCTGGATAAAAGGAGCATCAAACACAAGGTTTTCACAATCACACAGTCACACTGTAAAAGCTATATCATTGTACAATCATCTTTAAGAAACAAGGTAACTGGAACACAGCTCTACAGTTTTAGGAGAAACTCTAGCCACTCTGGTACACCATAAACGATAAAGATCTACCTATATAATGCATAACAATGACCTCCAGGATAACCTCTCGACTCTGTTTGAAATCTCCTAGCCATTGAACCTTTATTCTTTCTCAATCCTCTCTTCCCCCTTTTGATTAAGAAGGTTTTCACAATCCCTTGATACTGGGTCCTAGCTCATCCTGGGAGTTCTGTCCCTTGTTGCCAGGGAGTCATATCCCATGCAGAAGGGAGAGGGTAGTGAGTTCACCTGCCATGTCAGCTTAGAGAGAAAGACCACATCTGAGCAACAAAAGAGGTTCTTTGGGGGTAACTCTTAGGCCTAATTTTAAGTAAGCTTAGCCTGTCCTTTGCAGGAATAAGTTTCATAGGGGTGAACCCCAAGATCAAAGGCTCAACCTATTTATTTGGTTATATCCACTGCTTTCAAGAATATCAGAAATTTCCCAAATGGGGAAATTGAATATTTCCCCTTTCTCCCTATTCCCCTAAGGGGACTTTGCAAATACTTCTTTATTCACTGTCTAAAGATCATTTTTTGAAGCTGTTAGTTATGACATTTGAAACCCAATCTTGTCACATAGTAGTGATGAAAACTAACAACCAAGGAAAAACTATGAAAACTGAGAGAAAGACAAGGAAGGGAGGTAGAAGGAAAGAGTATAGAACTAATATACCTATCTTAGAAACAGAGGCAAGGAAAGAAACTGCATGGAAGGAATGGAAATAACAGTGACCACATATGACAACATTTCAAGTATGATGAATAGAGGAACTGAAAAAAAGATATTAACTACACTGGTAAGATGAAGAAAGCAGAGGTGGTGAAGGGAAGAGCAAATGAATAAATCCAGTCTTTCATAGTAGATAATGTTGAAAATAAAAAAAATGTTACTAGAAGCGTTATTTAGAGATATTGGGGTGACTAAAAGAAATAATAGCTTTAAAAGTTGTAAATGGCTATCTTAGAACAGACTCAGGCATGGTCTGTTCTAAGGCAAAATTCTCCTCTGGCTGTGGACCTGTAAAACTCAGAATAAGTTATCTGCTGCCAAAATACAAAGGAGAGACAGTCATAGGATACGTGTTTCCAATTCCATAGGAAGAAATTGGAAGGAACCCAGGGATCACTAGACCCATACAGTTCCTAAAAACCTGCAGGGCAAACTCCATTGGACTTCAAAATCTTAGAGTCATTTATCCTTGGGGCTTTAGAAAGTGGCAGTCCCACCTTTTCCAAGGGCCTTTTGCAGCAGCCCTGCTCTCTCTCCAAATGCTGGGGTGTTGTTGCAACACTGGGGCTCATTACAAGAGACCACTTTTTTCTTGGCTCCACCCTTTCCATACATTGGGGTACCACCTGGGCTCTCTGCCATATCCGGGGCACATGCTCAATCCCTCCAGAACAATGGGGTGGCAGCCAGGCTCTTCCCAGTCCCTGGTTTATGTACTCCACCCTCTCTGAGGCTGGAGGTGGCACAATTCTTTCTGAATAGTGATGTGGAAGGCCCACCCTCTGCTTCTTGGGCAAACTCACCCTCTCCACATGTATGGATATGTTTGCTCTCCTGGTCTGAAGTTTCTTGGTTTCAGACCTTAGCTTCCATGGTTCTGCCTCTGAAGTTATTTTTCCCTCGAATTGTACCTTTTCTGTCCCTTTAAGTCCAACTTGCTGTGGTTCCATTTATACACATCCCACAGTGCTCTTGTTCATTTTCTGTGCAATACTCTGGGATCATAATCATCCCAGAAAAAGTAGGACTTTTTACCAATCCTTTCTGGATAACTCAATCTCCAATCTTGGCTTTTTCTGAAATGGATGACTGCTTCCAATTTGATTAAATCCTATGTGGGTCCCTATTTATTGGGGTCACAATTCCAGAAGTCCAGAATTTTCCAGAACACCTATTTCTTTGGAATCAAGAGTTCAGTTCTCACCTTATTGCTTACCTCTTGCATTTTACTATAAGCTACAAGGAGCAGCCAGGCTGCATTTTCCATATTTAATTTGTAAATCTCCTCAGCTAAGTATCTTAGATTGTCACCTTTAAATTCTAACTTCCTTCCAACAGCAGTACACAATTTTGCAAGATTCTGTGCCACTTTAAAACAGAGGTTGCCTTCTTTCCAGTTTGCAATGGCACATTCCTCATTTCTCTCTAAAGCCTCGTCTGAGGTATGTTTAGAGTACACATTTCTACCACCAATCTCTTCAAAGCAGTCCAGACCTTCTCTATCAAAATCATCACAACTCTTCCAGAATCCTCTTTATCCATTTAGAGAGCCGTTCCAACATATCTGGTATTTGCAAACCACAGCAGCACATTCTCTGGTACCAAACTCTGTGCTAGTTTGCAAGCTGCCAGAATGCAATATACCAGAACTGGAACAGCTTTTAAAAAGGAGAACTTAATAAGTTACAAGTTTATACTTCTAAGCCTATAAAAATGCCCAAAGTAGGGCATCCTGGAGAAGATACCTTAATTCAAGGAGAGTCAATGGGTGAGGAGCACCTCTGTTAGCTGGGAAGTCACGGGACTGGCGTCTGCTGGTCCCTTGCTCCTGGGCTCCATTGCTTTCAGCCTCTGTTCCTATCAGGGCCCCTCACTTTGCCTTTCTGGGGCTGGCTTTCTTCTCTTGGCTTCCCTTGGCTGTCTCCAGGTTCTAGCTTGCTTAGCATCTCATGCTGATGTCTACTGGACTCCAAGCATCTCCAAACATCCATGTCTCTGTTCTCTTAAGCAACTATTCTCCAAGTGTCTGCATCTGCTCTCCGTTGACTCTAAGACATCTGTCATTTCTGTAGGCTCTGTCTGCTCTGCGATCTCTCCAAAATGTTTCTTTTTTTAAAGGACTTTAGTAAACTAATCAAGATCCACCAGGAATAGGTGGGGTCACATCTCCATCTAATCAAAAGATCCCACCCACAATTGGGTGTGTCACATCTCCATGGAGATAATCTAATCAGAAATTTCCAACCTGCAGTATTGGATTAGGATTAAAAGAAACAGCTACCTCCACAAAATTGGATCAGAATTAAAACATGGCTTTTCTGGGATATATAATACTTTCAAACTGGCACAATAATTTTTTTAATGTATTAATGTAGTAGAGGACACAGAAAATATATAAGCAAGTATAATATATGAACAAGTGTGCCACAGGGTATTAGGTGCATTACAGAAAAAGAAAGCTCATTTCTTTTGAGAGGTTGGAATACAAACTTGAAGGAGGTCAGGGAGTGAGCTATGAAATCCTAATGGAAAACCATTCTAGGCAGAAGAAACAACAAGTGCAAATCTCCTGAGATAGGAGTGCCTAGTAGTGTTTGAAGAACAACAAGAGGCCAATGTGGCTGGAATGGAACAAGCAAGCAGACATGATAAGAGAAGTAAAGGGGGGGGGGCAGAAGGCACATTGTGCAGGGCCTTGTAGCTCATAGCAGTCTTTGACTTTTACTGAGTGAGATTAGAAGCCCATTGAAGGAATTTGAGCAAAGGAGTAATATCTGACAAGTTTGTTTGTTTAAAACATTCTGGCTTTAATGATAGACTATAGACTATGAGGGGAAGGAGAAGAGGGACCAATTGATAAGAATTTTTAAAATTACAAATAAAGATAGTTTTAAAAAAAGAACACTACTAATTCATCATTAAGTAAGAGGGTATGTTTTCTTGTTTTAACATGTAAATAAATGTGTGCTAAATATCTTTCATGGCACAATGAAATAACTTTCTGTATTTGCCTTTGGAGGTTCTTTTAACATGATTTTTCTAATGATAGTCCATCTGCAAACTGGTGCTGCTAGGGGTAAGAGTTTTAGAGTTTGAAGACTTGGGTACCTCCTCATATATCCCAGCCTTCTCCCTTGGTTTTGTGCCATGGGTATTTCGATCTCTTTTGTTCCTACTTTCACGGTTCCAAAACTGGCTGGTCATTAGAGTCACATGGGAGAGCTTTTTAAAAATATAGACATCTGGGCCCCACCCTCCGAAAACTTCTAAATGGTTTGGTTTGAGCTGGGATCTAGACAGTGGACGTGCCAAGGGCAGGGGTGAGGTGATGGGGAGAGTACAGCCCAACAAGTGGGTGCATTTTTTTTTTTTCAGAAAATTCAAAGAACAGTAATAGAACCAACCAAAAGTTAGTTGGTTTTTTTTTTTTTTTTTGCATGGGCAGGCACTGGGAATCAAACCCAGGTCTCTGGCATGGCAGGCGAAAACTCTGCCACTGAGCCACTGTCATTTTTTTTTATGGTCACCTCGTGCTAGAAGTTCTAAGCAATGTCAGTGATAAAATACTTCTTTCCCCAAACATCTTTTATTGGTCTAAGTTCTCAGCAGTTACTATTGACTTTAAGTAATATTTATGTAAGCTTCAAATTGCACATTTGTGTAATTTATCCCTTAATAAACGTCGTATTCTGTGTGGAAGTTTAATTTGGGAAACTCCCAGTTATATTCAGCCTCTCACTCATGGTCTCCCCAAGAACATGTTCATTTCAAGAGACACTTCTTAATGGTTGGCAATCATTTGAGCTTGCTTTGGGTTCGATTTGTGTTTCTGACATTTATTGAAACTACCTATTTCTATATTTAAACAGTAGATTCTAAATAAGCAATAACAGCACATGGTAATAGTCTTAAAGACTGAGAAACCGAACATGACTTATTTCAATTCTGCCATTCTATGTTATAAACGCTTGGTGTTTTAATTTGTGTTTCAAATTTAAAACAGTGAAGCCTAGTATAAGGTATAAGGTATGATGTATTTTGGTAAGGCCAAATTTTAGTTTATACATGAATTATTTGATTAATTGATCATTTTTAAGTTGAAAGGTGTTTTTTTAATTGTTAATTATTTATAAACTAAAAAAGAGTCAAGAAAATAATGGTTATTATTGATTAGTATAATTATTATTAAGATAATTTCAGCATATAGAGGAGGGAGATGTTCCAAGTATTGAAAATATTAGGTCCCCCACTGGATCTAGCAGTCTTTACCTTTTTAAAAGCTGCCCCCCCACCATTCTCACGTGCAGCCGGATGCAGGAATTACTGTTTGTGACATAGTTAACATTTCCTCTACTCTATTTCTCAGTTATCTACCTTCCCTCCTTATACCATCCTACTCCCAGTTTTCACTTATTCCATCTACCCCAGTCCCTGGAGTAGCTGAAGGGGCAATAATTTAAACCCTCACTGTTCCTAGGCAGTGCTGTGCTGGTAAATACACAACAACCAGTTCTCTGGAGGGATTTGCAGCATTTATGGATTTCCTTGGTGAAAATACTCCCGATCTGACTGATTTCAAATCGCCAACATGGTGTCAGCTGTCTTGGGAAGTTCCTGAAATTTTCACAGCCAGCTCTTAACAGAAGTTACAAGCCAGTTCCAGCACACCGCTGCTCCCCCTGACACTCTGCTAGGAAGAGAACAGATTCCTCTGGAAGAGCTTTGCTTGTTATTTAGATATTAAAGTTCAGGTTTGGTACATTTACATGCACCCTCCCTGCAGTGTTCAGGAGTAACCACTCTCCATGTTCCTTCCTTCATTAACTTTGTGTAACACTCACTAGCCCCAGATTCAGGAGTGTTTTTGATTGAAAAGCTGACTTGCTAGCAATCTGTATGGAAACACATATCCACGAACTCTTCTTTCTACTGTGAAGTTCATTGGTGGAATGTACCCAAGAGAATTTATCCTACTCCCTCTGTCCCTGGCCAACCTTTCCTCCATCTAACCCAAGTTTTTCTTCATTCTTTCCTCTAAGGAGGGGCCAAGGCATATGACAAGATCCCCTCGACTCTGGTACTCACCTTGCGGTTAGAGGCATGAGCCTTATCGTCAAACAGAACTGGGTTTGAATCCCAGCTCTTTGCTCTTACCACTTACAAGATGTGAGACCATTTACTCTCTCTGAATAACAGTCTCTACCTCGTACAGTTATTGTGACATTTAAATGAGATAATACAAGCAAAGTGCCTTGTCTATGCCTGAAACGTAGTTTAGCTTCAGTATATGCTATTGTGATTCTTATTACCCTAAGTGTTAATGTTATTTCTCCTGTAGACTTTTCAGTTGCCATGGAAATGAATAGCTGAGGTGCTGGAGTTCCTTTGCTGAGGTACATGCTCAGTTGGACTGAAAACAACTGAAGGATCTGTTCATATTGCCCAGTCCTTGTGCTTATAATTTCTTGCAGAGCATTGTTTAGAAGCAATCCTAATATATAATTCTATGTACTGCTCTGTATAAACCAAGTCTTAATACTGAACTTCCTACTTCTCAACTGTTCACTTACTGTGCTTTGTTTTCTTAACTGTTTGTAAAAACATGGGGGCCATGTCTTATTCATCAGTGAGCTCCTTTCACAGCACGTGAATGCCTAGTGCGATGTGGCTTTTCAGTAAATATTTGATCGAATACATTGTTTATAGAAATGGTTTTCACTGTACATTAGTTTGCTTGCATTCATGCTGTAAATCTGTAATATTTTCTTATTCTTGATTTCTAAGAAGTAAGGACTGTGGACAAAGCAAAACCCTGTTGTCCCTCCTCCAACAGTAATGTACATTATTTATATTAATACTAACTGTATGTGTATGTCCCATTTTCAGCATAAATAAAATAATCAACAGCAAAAATTCCTAGGCAATGCCCTAAAATAAATTTTATCATCAAATGAAAACGATGCATTAAGGACCTGCTGCATTTTTCTATGCCTTCCTCAAACTCAAGAAGAGTTGACCCGGGCCATGCTCATGGCTAATGTTCAACACCTGTTTACCTAAAGACAGCTCTCCTCAGGCTGTTCTAATAGAGGAATCGGGAAGCAGAAGCCTAAAAAATTTGGAGCTTTTGTATCACCTACATCACTTTGGCTAGAAGTGGCAGACAGTGCCACTGTCTAGGGAACAAAGGCTCAGGAGAATCATGATGGAGGCTGGTTTCTGACATTAGTAATAGGGTGGATGCAGTCTCCTGACATGGAAATCTCTGACAGAGAAATGGATTTCAAAGGGAAGAAAATTTTCTAGTTTTGGAAATGTCAAGTTTGAGATGATTATAAGTCATCCAAGTGAAGATGTCAAGGAGGAAATTGGACCTACAGAGTAGAGAGGGCTGGATACATAAATGGGGTGGCAGGGGATCCATCAACATAGATGGAATTTGAAACCATAGAAATAGGTAAATTCACCTGCCAAGAGAAATGAGAAAGAAAAATGGAGTCTAACACTAAACTATGAGAAGCTCCTATTTAGGAAAGGCAGAAAGAAGAGTGAAAGCAGGCAAAGAAACATATGTGGATGAAAAGAGAAGTGGGGGAAGGACCAAGATAAAGTGGAGTCACAGAAACCAAAGGAGCTGCATTTGTAGAGGAAGGTGTCTCCAGTTGGGTTCCTCAGACAGCAGACTCTAAGACAGAGTAGAGCATACGGGATTCTTAATAAGGAGTCTCTTCTAGCTCAACACCTGTGGAAGTAAAATGACAGGAAGGAAAGGAGGCACAAATAAGTAGGGAGTGAAGTTTAGCAGCGATTTGGACCCAATGGCAGCCTTAACCTACCGCACAGGAACCTCTGCCCATTTGAGGTGGGCCATGGAGCCAGGTTTTTATCCTCCCTCTAATCAATCTGAACTGACTGTGGGCAGCCTGAAAGAGGCGAGGCCTTGGCTGAGTTGTTGCCTTCATCTGTAGACATCCTAGAAGAGGCTCACAGTAAGGCTCTCTGCTTTCATCACTCCCTGGAGCTGGAGCAGCATGTCCTTCATTAAACGGGGATCTTGGGTGTGTATCACCAAGTCCACTCAGAGGGCGAAGGTTCAGGTGAGCTGAGGGGGTGAAGATGTTGCCTTGTGCATGAAAATGCTTCCTTTTGGTATGGTGATAGATTAGAACCCAGTTTTCAGGGGTCTGAAAAATTATGGGAAGTGACAGACCGCAGGAGGGTGTGTAGACAATGCTTGAATTTGGAGGGAGCTCCAAAATGGCGTGGAAGCTAGAGAATGGAATATGCTGTATTGTTGGTTTTAATACAGGAGATATTGTCCCTCCCTTTGACACAAATGTTTTCCAATCCTTGTGTTCCACGAGACATTCCCACATCCTTAAAATTAATTACCTTTATATGCTTGGGCTATGTGAAGGCAGTTTTTTATTACTTGTAACCAGATTCTGTAGCAGTCAAGATTTGATCAGGGAAGGAGAGTGACTATGAATGATATAGGATAAAGTATTAATCATAGAATTTAGACCTGACACAATGGTGGGGTCTGTGGGAGAAGTCAATGTAAAACCGTTGTCAAGCCTAAACAGGCTACATGGGAAAAAAGAGGAGAGAAGGACAAACTGGAAGCCAAGAACATGGATTGGAATACACAAGGACAAACTACCACCAACCTTGATGACATGAGTGACCTGCAGGAGAAGTTGGTGCCCTTCACCAGGGAGCTGCACACACCCCTGGCACAGGCCTCAGTTAGGCTGAAGGGGAGAAGCCAAGGGAGACTGGAGTTGCTGGGCGCCTGGGTGCTGCCCCACAGCAACAGGGGAGCCAGAAGATGGGTGACAGTGTGCATGAGCTGCCACCATGCCTGGCACCTTCACTGGTCTTCGATGTGTACAAACAGTGGCTGCTTCACTTCCCTCTTCTAAATAGCACCTAAATTTCTCTCGTGGCCAACCCTACTCCCAAATCATACAGAGTAATTTGACTTCCCTAAATTTTCACTGTGAAAAGCCACCTTGGAGCCCCAAATAACATAGGGCTGTACTTCCCTTGTAGAATTTTTGGAAATAACTAGCGATAATACATGTAAATCTGACAGAACGAGGAGCTAGTAATGCCCGCGATAGTGATGGGAGAAGGATAATGCTGTTCATGATGTTTTCTCCTTCTTGTTAGTGTTAGAATTCTTTCTGCTACTGTATTTCCTTTGCAGCCAGGTAGGGCCTTGCAAGTTAGTTCAGTCAGTGGTTTATGAGTAAAAGTGATGTAACTTCTAGGGCATCTCCTTAAAGACTAGTTACTGGCCCTGGGCTTCCTCTTTTTCCCTGTCCTGTGGGCTGGATCACAAGCATGGAGGTGACCCAGCTTTGAGAATGTAGATGGTAACAATACCTTGGGGAATGGTGGGACAAGAAAATGGAAAGGACCATATGGAGGACATACAGTCCAGCTGCCCTCCCTGGCCTACCTCCAGGCCGCTTTTCGAGTCATTGCACTTTTGCTTGTGTTTCTTGCAGGAACTTAGGCTGTACCCAAACTAATACACATATTATTTCCCCAACTCAAGGATTTTGTTTTTTTCTGAAGGTCTAAAGCAGAAATTGCTTGAAGTCTCCAGTTTTAAATGCCTACCCTCCATTGTACAGGTGTTCCCAAAGGGAATAGAGAGTGAGGAATGACTTGACATGAGGAAAGAGAGTTTTCTTCCAGACTGAGAAGGAGGTTTTTGGGACACATCCTATTCTCTGGCAGAGCCCCAGGTAGCAAGTTTTCAGAGGGGCTGACTGCATGGTGGCCCAGGGAGATTGGATCCAGGGGCTTCAGGTCTCATCATGGAACCATTACTTAGGCAACAGAGATACCAGACATGAAGGGACCATTTCAGCTGGGACGAAGAAGGTATCTGCAGGCAACAGTGTCAATCAGTTAGTAAAGGGGCCATTCTAATACTTTGGCACTGGAAGACCCAAGAACATTTTGCCCAAAGATAAGCAAGGTGGAGACTCAATAGTAACTAAAATGGATTTCCCATAGCTTGGGAGAATGAGGATAATATAGATTTATTATCATTTTAAAGAAGATGCAGAAACGTGGTGTTTCTTGTACTCCTGAACTTGTAGATCTAGATTCAATCTGAAAAATCATCCTTTTTTTTATTATTATTATCCAAGAGTCATACCAGGCTTTGTATCTAAACCATAGAAATTCCTACTTTGGCTGAGGGGACTAGCTGGAGCTAACTGTATAGGTGAAGGTATTAATGTCCACAGTGAGAAAGCAGAGCAGGGCAGGAAGCACCACCATGGGCTCAAAGGACTGTGACTCTAAGGTTGTATGGTCTATTCCTTAGTTTTTCACTGGGCATCTTCTCTCTCTCCAAAGCACAACACAGTTTGCTGAGTTTGACAAAAACAAATAGGGCCAGCTTGGGGACAATGGCTGAGGAACGTCCCTCATCTCAGTCTCCTCTTGAAGCAGTGAGTTCTAGGGTTTCAGCACCACCAGTGGGATTGGGGCTGTCCTTATAGAATTATAGAAGAGCCACTGCTGGGAAGGACCCAGGAGCCCCTACACAACCTTCCCGTTATCTCCACGTGCAAACCAAGGACCGAAGGCAAGAAAAGACTTACCCACATTTACACAGCTAGTTGGAGGCAGAAATGAGACAGACCAACAGTCTTGACTCTCAAATTGGCCTCTAGTCTGTTACATATAGGAGAGCTCTAGAGAGAATTTTTATTTTTTACTGACTTTATTAGGGGCCATTTGAAGGGGGATAAAATGCATACAGTCCTCTTCCAATGTCATACCAATGTGCCATAACAATTTTCAGTTTTCATTGCAACCCTTAAAGCCTTAATCCCCTCATTGCTGTGTTGATGGAAGTAGGAACGGAACTCCATGTGAATGTAGAGCTGGATGTGGAAGCCAAAGGATGCTGACAGGAACACTCTAGGGGATGTGTGCAGCTGTGACCAGAAAGGACCAGAAAGCAAGCCCACATGGTGGATGTTGTGGGTTGAAAAAAAGATATGTTCAAGTCCTAAGCCTCATACCTGTTGCATGTGACCTGTTTTAGAAATAGGGTCTTTGCAGATGTAATTAGTTAAAAGGAGGTCATACTGGATTAAGGTGTGCCCTCATCGGATATGGCTGGCGTCCATATAAGAAGAGAAGAGACACAGAGACAGGCACAGAGGGAAGAAGGCCATGTGAAGACAGAGGAAGAGATAAGAACTAGTCTGCCACAAGCCAAGGAATGGCTAGGCTACCAGAAGCTGAAAGAGGCAAGGAAGGACCAGGGAATGTGGCCCTGCCAGCAACTTGATATCAAACTTCTGGCCCCCAGAATAAATTTCTGTTGTTTTAAGCCACATAGTTTGTGGTAATTTCTTATGAGAAATGAATATAGTAAAGATCCCTCCGAAAGTAAATTTTGAATTTTCCTAGTGGCCAGTGCCACTTGGAAGCTGTTGAGATACTTTGTAAGTTACAAAGGACTAACAAATTGTAGAGTGGTTCAACATAAAGGCCTGAGATTTTATGGCCCCGAAACAGGTGTAAGAAACAGCTGGAGAAGGTAAACAAAGCTGGCAGCCAGGTGCATTGGTCCGGGAAAGTGAGGTGACCAGCCCACTTGTCTATTTTCAAACCCTGTCTCCCTTCCTTCCCACCCTCCTGCCTTCTTTCCTTCCTTCCTTTCTCACTCATTAAATAACCTAAAAAACATGTATTTGAATTCCGCTTATGTGCCAGGAGCTCTGCTGGATGCTGTGGTTTCAAAGACAACTTTTAGTCTCTGTCTTGGAGGCCATCACACTGTTTTTATAGATTATTCATTTATATATTCATTTACTCAACACACATTTATGGATTGCTGGGTTAGGAAACATACAGCCCCTTGGGATTGGCATTTATGATGATACATGCCTAACAAAACTATCAACTCCCTTCTACTAAGCATGCAGGGGAAATACACAGCTCAAAAGAAAGAGTACAGAATCATGTCATCCCTTTCTCAACTCCTAAATATACTTCTCTATGCCTGTGTCCACTTTGCTTCCCAAAAAGGGAAATAATTTGTGCCTAAAATTCTAAACACCCTGATTTCAGACAAGGGCCCAGAAAGTATAAATAAGCGTATGAATATTTAGTAAAAATGACTGCTATGTGAAGCTCGAAGCACTGCTCTCACAGTGCAAACCCCGCTTTAATCGCAGCCGCAGGGAAGCATTTGTCGCCGTCTTATCACACAGCAACGATTTTCCCATTGGCAGTGGCAGCCTGCCAGCTGGCCGTGGAACCAGCGCCTTCTTGGTCCTTCAGGTCACAATATCAGTTGGCACACTCCACCACCACGTGGCACTGACATTTCTATTTTTGCAGGAGGCTCCGGGTCAGGAAACAAAACTGCGGGATCACAGACTAATTCTTATTTACATCAAATGTGAACCTCATTTTGGCTCAGGAGCCTATGAGTTTCTGACCCTTATCTTTCAATACTTCAGACATGACTTGGGTCTTTGCTGATTGATGCTGGCTGATACTCTTTGAACCTTATCATTCCCTTTAAATTCTCAAAGGGGGTTGGTAGACAGTGTCTCTGTAAATCTGCAGTAATTTGCTATTTCTAAATAAAGCAGCAGCTCAGCTGAGTGACTGCCTTCATCCAATCTGAGCTCAAAATGAGCACAACAGAGCAATGATTGTAGGGGGAAACTGAGTCCTCCGGGAGCGGGGTTTGGAGCCATCATTAGCTGCCCCTCCAAACAAAAACTGCCAAGGGCTCTTTCAGACTTTTAGCTGAGACAACTCATAGCCATTTGAGTCCCATAACAGCTGCCTCTTGGAAATATTTAAAAATTAGATTGACACTTTTGATTCTGGCCAGTGTGGAGTAACAGGGACCAGATTTATCCTCCCTCATGAACCAACCAAAAATGGAATGAAATATATGAAATGACAGTTTTTAAGGCACTGGACATCAAGCAGTAAAGAATACCTAGAGCCAGGAACAAACAAGGTGAGCCCTATGACTGTCCCAGCTTACTGCCTTGAGAAAGTTCACAGGCTTTGGTTGTGGGGAAAAAAATGCAAGCAGAGTCTGGAAGACTCCCTGAATTGAGGATGGGGCTGAGAGTCTGAGAGACCAAGGCAGCGAGAGTTCACAGAACAGAATACTGGAGAGGAGAGAGCAGGACACAGAGAGCACCATGAAGACCCTAAGAGAGTCCCCCTCAAGTCTTACATTCATGGGAAGAAATGACATGATGCTGGGGGAAGAACTTTTCCAAAAGATCTTCCCAAAAGATAATGGGAAATTATCTTTTCCCATAAGCCAGACTGGAAAACTTCATGATTCATGGAGCATTGGGTAAAACACACAGAACAATCTTACTTTAATAGTGGAGAAAAAGAAGTCCTGGCTGAGCACTGCTCTCATCCTGCATAACAAAATATTTAAAACAAGGCCCCAAAGGATCAAAATATTTCCAAATAACTGAATCCCTGAAAAATACTCAAGATATTTATAGGAATATAAAAATATTTAGCATCCAGCAAAGTAAAATTTGTGTCTGGCATCCAATCAAAAAGTACCAAGTGTTTTATTTTCCTTGCTGCTAAAGAAAATACCATGCAATTGGTTGGCTTAAACAATGGGAGTTTATTGGGTCACAGTTTTGAGGCTAAGAGAAGTCCAAACCAAGTCATGATCGAGAGAGTGCTTTCTTCCTGAACACTGGTGTTGTGGGGCTGCTGCTGGTGATCTCTGGTGCTTGGCTCCTCTGTCACATGGCGATGTACATGAGAGGTTCTCCTGGTCCCTCCCTTCTCTTCCAGGTTGCATCGACTTTCAGCTTCTGGCTACTCCCTCTGGCTTTTGTGTCTGACTTTCACTAAAGTTATAAAGGATTCCTGTAATCTGGATTAAAGCCCAACCTAATTCAATCAGGCCACCCCTTAACTGAAGTAGCATCTTGAAGAGATCTTATTTCCAATTAGTCCACACCCACAGAAATGGATTAAATTTAGGAACATGTTTTTCTGGGTAATATAGTTCCAAACCATCACACCAAGCATGCAAAGAAGCAGGAAAATACAACTCATAATGAGGAGAAAAAACAATTAACTAAAACCAACCCAGAATTTAGAGTAATTATAGAATTAGTTATCAAGGACATTAAAACAGTAATTAGAACTACAGTCCATATGTTCAACAAATTAAGTAAATACATGGAAAAAGGACAAATTGAACTTCTGGAGATGAAAACTACCGAGTTTGAAATGAAAAATACATCAGATGGAATTAACAGCAGATCAGACATTGCAGAAGAAAAGATTAGTGAATTTGAAGGCATACAATTAGACCCTATATAAAATGAACTACATGAGGAAAAAGAGAATTTTTTAAATGAGCAAAACATCATTGAGCTGTAGGACACTTCAAATGGCCTAATATAAATATAGAGACCCTGAAGGAAGGGAGGGACAGAAAAATGATTTGAAGAAATAATGGCTGAAATATTCCAAATTTGATGAAAGCTATAAACCAACAGATACAAGAATGTCAACAAATCCAAGCACAAGAAATATTTAAAAGGCACACCAAGGGTCACTATAATAAAATTGCTCAAATCAATGACAAAAGGAAAATTTTTAAAGCAGCCTGAGAAAAAAGAGACATTACATACAGGGAACAAAGATAAGGATGACAGTAGATTTTTCATCAGAAACAGAGCAAGCAAGAAGACAGTGGAGCAACATCTTTAAAGAATTTTATGCCCAAAGAAAATATATTCCAAAAACAAAGGTGAGGGCGGGCCACGGTGGCTCAGCAGGTAAGAATGCTTGCCTGCCATGCCCAAGGACCCGGGTTTGATTCCCGGTGCCTGCCCATGTTAAAAAAACAAAAAACAAAAAACAAAAAAAAACAAAGGTGAAATAAGGACTTTTTCAGAAATAGAAAACTTGAAATAAACTATTGCCAACACAACCACAGTACAAAAATGATAAGGAAAATGGTAACAGATGGAAATACAGATCTACCCAAGGGAAAAAGAGCTTTGAAACATCCTGATGAAAATGGGGGAAAAACCGTGTAACCAATAAGTTATTAGTGGCTGACAGAGTTGAAATAGAGTTGAGAGTCTACTCTGGAGTTTGCTCTTATGCAAACCTCAGACATTGCTACCATCATAACTTGCCAAACCCCAACCAAAACCATTCCAGTGAATCCTAAAGAACACCTAGGGCAATATATAAGAGTCTACAAAGGTTCCACGCACTAGGGTAACTTTCCAGAAACCTACAACCTCCAGATGGGTCCCTGGAGCAGATAAGTCCTGAAAACTAAGGTGCCAGCCTTTCGAAAACATCAGCTAGTTCCATCACTAAACTCCTTATTATTGAAAGCCCTTCCAACATGAAAAAGATAAAATAGGCATAGCCCAAATACCCCTAAAAAGTAGGAGAAAGATCAAAGGTGATGATGGAGTAATACAGAGAAGGTAGAGTTTAACAAATGAGTATGACTGCTGAATCATTATATTGATACTTCTTTTAGTCTCCAGTATCTTAGCACAGCTAGAAGTAAAACCCTAAAATTCTGGAATTGTAACCCATCCAAACTCTGAACTCTGTTTTACAAGTAATTGTTGTGCTGTGCTTTGAAGTTTATTGCTTTTTTGTATATTTGTTATTTAAAAAAAAAAAAAAAAAAAAGCAATGAAAAAAATATATATTCCTTCTAGCCTCCAATGTTCTGCAGCAGCTAGAGGGAAAAATCTGAGATGATGGTATGTGGGATCTGTCTTGTAACTACTTGTTGAAGAGTTCTTGGAAACTATTGCTTTTTTCTTTCTTTGCTTTGTATATGTTATATTATAAAATAAAAAAGTTAAAAAAAAGAGCTTTGAAAATGGTAACTACATAGGTGAATATATGTTTTCCTTATCATTTAAATCTCCTTAAAAGATATTTTTAAATAAAATTAATAACATAGTGTGGACTTTATAACGTGTGTATGTGTGTGTGCATGCATTTGAAAATTATAACATAAAGGCAGGAATTGTAAGTAATAGAAATATATCATTATAAGGTTCTTATACCATACATAAATTGGTATATTATCACTTGAAGTTAGACTGTGATCAGTTAAATATGAGTTCTATAAACTCTAAACAACCACTAAAATAAAGACACAAAGAATTTTAGCTAAAAAGCCAACACAGGAGATAATATGGAATGATAAAATATACTCAATTAATCCCAAACTATATTGTGTAAAATACTAAAAACAAATCCTGCTGAAATCTGAGGAAACAACTTGCAGGAATAAGAAATGGCAGAAGGGTGGAGGCATATGAAAAAGAGTATAATTAACTGATAGAGGGGCATGCGAATGCTGAATAGGATAGGAGAATAAAGAAGGGTTGTAGGAGGAAAACAAGGGAAATTGGGGAGACAGAGCAGATCAAGAATGAGGGAGTTATTTCAGACACATGCTATACTTCACTACTTTAAAATGGCAAAGCCTTGTCCCTACTCCTGGATCATGCAAGAGGGCAGGTTGGTTAAAGTTACCATATCAACCCTCACTTCTCAGCACTCCTGCACCCTTACATTCAGCTGATGAAATTATCTCATGCTACACTGAGAAAAAGAAAAACCACTGAGTGGGAACTCCCTCATCTTCCCAACTCCCTTATGATCCCATGATCAATTTAACTAATCCACTACATCTGCCCCTAACTGCTCTTCCTGCTTTCTGGTTCAAATGAAGAAATGTCTAGCCTCCTTCCCCTCTTTCCCATCTTACTCAGGATTTGGCTCTTTCTTTTGCATCGATGTCTCTTCCCCTTGACCAGATAATTCTCTGTGCCATATATGTGTGTTCTACTGTCTCTGTGCAAAGTGCTTCCCACCACATAACCATTGGACTAAATCTCTTCCTAACCCCTGCCATGTTGACCTGTCCATGGTCAATCTTGGGGCTTGGTTTCCTGTGGTGAGCTCCAATTCTGCCCCTGAGCAACTAGCAATTTTGACTGTAACTTTGAATGTTACCTACATCACACACATTCTCTCCACACCACATTCTGCCTCCTTGTCCTCTGATATATATAATTTTATTAAAATGATCTGTCATATAGGCAAAAAAAATCCCCATTTTATAGACAAGGAAACTGAGTGAAGTTGGATGATTTACCCCAGGTTACATAGTAAGTGGAAGAGCTGCAATTTAAGCCCAGCTGTTAGGGCTGCAAATCATTTCATTGTAGCAAAGCAGCTGAGGTAGTTATTTCAAAGCTGCAGGTAAGTTTCATAGCTCACCATACCCTTGGGTGAGTCTGAAACTCTGACCCCTCTATGATTGTTTCTGGGATACTCCTTTTAACAAGCAGCCAGAAGAGCTCTGCTGTTCTTTTGTAAGGAATCCCTGCTTTGTCTTCAGATTTAGATTAATCTGATCAGGAGTAGAGAAGTGAAGTGTGGAAACTGATGTAGACCTAGTTTCTGAAAAATACCGTAACCTACATGAACTCACAGAACCATTAGAAAACCCCTGTGATTAGGGGCTCAGGATACCATATATTTACATATGTATGTATGCGTGTATGTATTTACTTGTCATTTGAACTGAGACGCAATTCACTAGATAGTTAGCAAAAATAAATAAATAAAAAGAATACGGTAAATTGGAGGACTTTCAGTATTAGATATTAAGACTTATTAGTAAGCGAAAATAATCAAAACACCGTGGCATTAACCTGAGATAGACAAATAGAAGAAAGTGAAGAGAACACATCATGCACCGTGGAAAGCATATTTTTAATGACGCTCTAAAAACAGGAAGCATAAATTTATTATTCTGCCTACCACATACAACAAAAAAGAACATGAAGGTTCTAATTCAAAGATATCAGTTATATTGATAATTGTGAATGGATCAAAATCATCCTTTAAAAGATAAGACAATCAGATTGGTCTTAAGAGGAAGATCCAACTATATTGTTTATAAGAAAAATATTAAAATAAAATGACCAAAAAGTTTGAAAATAAAAGGATAGGCAAATGCATACCAGGAAAAATGTAAACATAATGAAAACAATAGTTATGACCTTCATATCAAGCAAGACTAAATTTGGAATAAAATATAATAGGACTGAAAGCGCACTTTATAATGATAGAGAGTGTGATGTGACTATCTAATAGTTGTGAATGGCACTGCACTAATAATGCATTAGCATTCATAAGGTCAAAGACAGGAAATGAAGGAAAAATAGAAAGATAGTAGTAGTAAGAAACTTTAATTCTCTTTTCTCAGTCACTGAATATCAGTTGAGGGGAAGATAAAAATATAAAAGAATACCTAAAATATATTTAAATGTAAATATCCTGTAAACTAGGATAAATCTTAATTTCAAGTTTCCACGATGCAGTAATAAAAATTCACCTTGTATTTGGCCTTAAATAAAAAATCAGTAAAGTTCAAAGAGTAGAAATAGTCCAGAAAGCATTCTCTAATCCCAATGCAAGAAAACTAGAAATTAAAAACTAGAATCAGAAAATTAAAAGTTCCTACCCCTGGAAATGTAAGCACTATCTAAATCCCCCAACTCATTAAATACTCCATGACCAAAGAAGGTTTATTCTAGGCACATAGGAATGTTTTAATATTTTAAAATATATTCTTATAACCTATTAAATTGATAAATCTAAAGCAAAAGTAATATAATCATGTCCTTAGAGCCAGGAAAGGTAGTTGATGAAATTCAATATCCCCTCTTGATAAAAAAATAAAACTTCTATTAGAATAGAATAAAATGATAAATCTATATCAGACCAAGGTCGACATCATAATTAATGGGGAAACACTAAAACCTTCTCAATAAGGTTAAGAAAAAGACTAGGTTTTCCGTCATCACCACTCTTAACTAACACTATTGTAGATGTGTTACCCAATAGAACTTATAAGGAAATATGGAGTATAAAGGTTGGAAGGCTGGGAGTAAATATGTCATTATTTTAGATGATATAATAGTTTAAACCTGGAAATCTCAAGAAATTCAACTGGAAACCTATTGAAAATAGAAATAATTAATTATGCTATCTAGGTCCAAAATAAAGTACAAAACTCAATCCTTCATATATACATACAAACACCACTTAGTAAGCATAACAAGGATGCAGTAACAAGAATAACAAACTTGATCATTAAAACAATGCATAAAATGAGGATGCATAATAGAATAAACTTTATTATCAACAGGATGTATTATAACACTTTAAACACTTTGGAAGGACATACAAGAACACTCTAAGATATGGAGAAGCATGCTTTGTTCTTGGATAGGAAACCTCAAGCCATAAAAATAATAGTTCCCCCAAAGTTAACCTATAATTTTGAAACTCTCCCTAGTAAAATTATCTATAGGAATTGTTTGAAACTAAACAAGCTAATTCTAAAGTTCATATGGAAAAAACAAAAATTTTCCAAGGGCATTCTGAAAAAAGAAAGTAACAAGTGGCTATCAGTGCATATTTTGAAGCTACAATAATTTAAGCAGTGTGTTGCGTGAATTAATAAACAAATCAGTATTTCCAAACAAAAAGCCCTGCTAGAAATCCAAATAAATTGAGAAATTTAGTATAAATAGCTAAAGAAGTGTTTCATATTAGTAGGAAAAGTATATTCAAAAATAATGTTCAGAGAAATGGACGGCCAGCTGATCAAAAATAAAGTTGACTCAATGGGCCTCATACCATATACCAAAATTAATTACGGAGAGTCCAAAGATTTAAATGAGAAAGTGATTCCAAAAAGAGTACTAGAAAAAGCCATCAGACCTACCTCTCTTAGTTTGGCACCCAAACTCAGCCATAAAAGAATAGATTGATAAATTTGACTCTTTAAAAACATGCACATGTGCAAGCATGCAAACACAAATAAATGTCAAAAGACACCATAAATGCACTGCATGAAGGGCAAATTGGGAGGGAAGGAGAAACAAATTATATTTCAAAGAGTAATGCCCTTCATTTTAAAACAGCACCTATAAATAAAAAAGGGCCAATAATAGAAAGATAGGCAGTTTCATTTTTAGACGTGTATTTTTTAAATCCCTTAATGAAAGATGATTTTCTTTCCTTTCCCAGCCTATTTCTCTAACACCTCTAATATGACAATTATTACACTTTATTAAAGTTTCACTCAGATGTCCAGACAATGTTCCTTTTATATCTTCTCTATTTATTCATTTTAGCCATCCTAGCTACCAGGTTCTCAATTTAAGTTTTGCTATCACTGGATTCCCTGATAAAGTTTTTCAGGACAAGTCTAGGGTTGATGGGTAAAGTCAAGGCAACTCCCTGCTACCTTCAAAGGCTGCTCAGGAAGACTATATAGCTCCAACCCAGGTGTGTTTGATTCCTCCCATTACCCTTCTCTCTCTCAATCAGTGGCCATTTGGATGTATCACAAATACCTGTCAAACCTTCTGATGGTACTTCTCGGTAGGCATCACAGCATCCTTTCATGTTGAGCCTATGTAGTTTCACTCTTCTTCAATATAGACTGGGCACTTCGAAGAGGTGAAGAGATTCACAATTCCACCCCGGATCTAGGTCTGCGTCTGCCTGGGATGCATTTCCCCTGGCATCCAGACCCTCACTCACCCCTTCTCCTGAATGACCCCATGGCACAGTGCCAGTCCTCAGCTGGTGCCTTTTTGGGCCCATTGCCCTTCCTGCATTGACGGAAAACTGTGAGTAATATCTTTGTATTATACTTTATTTTATTTTTTGTCTATTTCTAACCCAAAGGAGTCACTAAACTCTTCTGCCTACAGGATTCCCAGTAGGCTTCCATGTTTGTAGGCATTTGTCCTGGGCCAAAGTCAGCCTGGATTTATATTGAAATTCCCTAAAATGTAGAGAAGAAAAGGAAGGAAAGGGATGTTATTGTTGTCAAATGCCTCTCCACTGAGAACAGCAGAAGGACCATTTTTGGTTTTGCCAAAATTAGCACTACTAGATAAATTAGGAGCTTTATATCCTTCCAGTTGCCAGGAGAGCATGCCAGCTAATTTTAGCCTTTGTGTAAATATAACCAGCACTGGTATGCACTGGCCTTCAACATTGACAAGGGGCAATGACCTCCTCTTAACAGCCAGAGAAGTGCCTAGGCTACTCAAGTATTGGCTGGGCAGCCTGATCCCTTAGGTCCCTGCTCCTCCCAAATGTACAGAATTTTTACTTGGAAAGGACTTTAAAGGTCCCTTTGGCCTGAGCCTACCCCGTGCATGGCTTCTTTGACTTCTCACAGCAGAAAATTGCCCCAGAGAAGGTGGCATGACCTGTGCAGCCTCAGTGATTTTCTTTCAACAGCATAACTCCCTGGCAGAAGAGTTGAGATTGAAGTTTTGGTAGGAAATATTGAGTATGGTCCTGCTTCTTTTATCTAGAAAGATGCCCTTCTGGCTTAATTTCTGCAACCCTCTCCTCCAGTAATGACTAAAGTGTAGCTAAATGTAAATATTTTCCAATCTAATAATCGGACTAGGTCACAATAGAACTTATTCAACTAACCACTGAATCAGATTTCCCTCTCTTACTAGCAGGGACATGGTGTTATTCTTGGGGTTGGGGGGCGGTAGTGGACACACTCAAAAGAGAATAATAATGAAATAAAGCCCAAAGATGGAAGAATCTCCACCTAGGAAGATGCTACCTATAGCACAGGCTTTTGAACTATGGATATCAGGGATATCCCTTGCTTAGTAAACCGTTCAGTAAATTAGAGTATTTATCATTCCTACCTCTCAGAGCTTTTGTAGAGTTTAAATGGGTTAATACATGTAAAGCATTTAGAAGAGTCCTGGAAGATTGTACATGTGTAAGAAACTATTAACTACTAACGATTGCTTCTTTATCATTGTCTGGATTACAATCTACAGTTCCCCGAGTTACTAGTTGGGTGATATCAAGTGATTTGATATACATAAGCTCTTGACCGCTGCCTATCCCCTGTTGTGTGGCTGGGAAATGATAGCTATTGTTATTTTTTCATGTACCTGAAAGTCACACTGTCAGATCACTCATCTTAGAGCGTTCCAAAAACAAATTCAAAACTGACCAGAGGGGCTAAAGAAATTTAGCAGGAGCGTGTATGTGTGTTCATTTTCAATGTTTTTTTCATTATGGCTACTGAAGTAAGACAAAGATAAAGCCAAAATAGTTGTAAAATATAGTACTGTAAAAATAATCATAGAACAACATTTAAGGGAAAAAACATTGGTGTTTTTCCCTTTTATGTTGTTGTTTCTTATTCTTGTTTTGTTGCAAGTTTCACTTCGAAGTTAATTACAAGAATGAGATAATGATAGATTTATTAGCCAAAGTGGACCAGATATTCTATATTCTAGCCCAAAGATCCTTGACAGACAGAAAGAGTAACTGAAATAAGTAAAAATGGCTTAAGGCTTATTACTTCTACGCAGATTATGTACCTGAAGAAAGTCTGGTGTGTGCATATAAACGAAAGCATAATCCCCCAAGCTTTTCTCATTCATTTATGTGTGCATTAGATTATTTCTTTATAGCAGCCAGTTAATCCTGCTATGTTTTTGCTTAGGCTAATATTAAAGTTACTCTGTATTTCTTTAGCCAGCAAAAGGATTGGTATTAAGTAGTGACATGGGGAGGGAGTTGGTTCAGAGTTTTAAAACTGTCAATAGGGCAACTGCAAAGCAAATCACCTGAAAAGAGGTCAGGAGAAAATTACATATTTAAAGGTACCATACAGCTTTTTTTTTTTTCTTTTCATGGAGAACCATTTGTTTTAGGTAACCTTTGCTAGTATAAAAAATGTGCTCCCTGGAGTTTCCCCTCATTTGTAGTTCCCTTTAGAGGTAAAGACTTAGTTCTAATAGTGGAATGACTACGTGTGGCCTTTGGCAAGTGATGTTTCATTCTCTCCCCACCTTCCCCATGACCCGCAGAGGAGTCGTAACCAGACTGTACTCCTGTGTAATAATAGACTGATGTGCAAGGAGAAATCACCCCTCTCTACCTTGAACACCAGTAAAGAGGACATAGTTATGGATCTAGTGAAAAGAGCACAGACCCAGAAATCAGATGGACTGAGTTCAAAACCCAGCTCTGTAATCAGCAACTTACAAGATATAGGGCAGTTACTTAACCTTGCAGAACATTTCTAAAGCTGGAACAATGGTCTCTACCTTGCAGTGCTTGCTCGTAGCTGATACTCAAAAAAGCCTAGTGCTTTGCTTGCATGATTCTGTTTAAAACCTCATAACACCTCTGCAAGGTGGGTATTATTAATCAGTCATATTTTATAGATGAGAAACCCAAAGCTAAGTAACTGGTTCAAAAGTCATGTCTTGCTACTATAAGGCTTCTATAGTGCTACAAGTAAGCACTGCATGAAATGTACCAGTACTTGCCACTAGTGGGAGGTAGAAGGGAGGAGATTAAGTCAGCCCATCTTTCGGCCCATATGTCTCCCTCCGGTCTCTCCACTCTGTTGACGATGGTTTTTCTGAGCTGTAGGTAGTTTAGTTGACTATGATAGCTATACTTGTTAGCGTAGCAAGACCTCCCCACCCACACCCGGCCCCTCTCCCTACCACACACACTACCTTCTGTCACTCAGTGCCATTTGTCACCCAAACACCCTGCTATGGCCCTATCAGTGGGCACAAGACTTTTCTTAGCTGTGATGCTAATTTGGGTCTGCTGAGGGCCCCGAGCCCTACAACTTGCAATAGGCTTTTCTGCAGCAAGAGATGAAAAGGCCAATACAAAAAGAAGCAGAAACCAGTAGAGATGGAAGATGCACAGAAGGCAGCGAGTCAGCCAATGGCACCTCCGACGGAAAAAAAAAGCCAACAAGTTTCCTGTGACAGATCTCTAGCGTCTCTAGGTCCTGCCCTCTTGAAGCCGTGTTGTTCATCTCTTTCTTCAATTCTGTGGGCTCCTCAGTATACCCTCCCAGCTACATGAGCCAGTCTGAGAAAGCAAATTTGACTTGGGTCTCTGACATTTGCAACCAAAGGAATTCTAATTTAGTATACTCAAGTCTCACACCAAAAAAAGGTGAAGGGAAAAAGAATCCTAAATGTACATATACCTCTTGTTTTCCTGAGGATTACTCTGTACTCTTTCATTCAAAAAGCTTTTAGTGAACGCGTGCCACATGCCAGGCACTGTGCAGAGGGTTGGCCGTCCAAGGATGACGAAAACATGGCCCCTCCCTAAAGGAGCTAAAGAAGACAGAGACTGAGTAAGAATGCAATAAAATGTTACCCATGTTATGATAAAGTTCATAGGGAGCTGTAGCACAGGAAGAAATGAGTGGTCAGTCCTTCCTGGAGGGCTCAGCGAAGGCTTCGGGGAGATGAAAACCCTTCCCTGACCTTTGAAAGACACATACTGTCTAGACCTTTGCTACTCTAGCTGTGGTCCATGGACCAGCACCGTCAGCTTATGAGAAGTAGCTGAACCTGGGGCCCCTTCCAGGCTCACTGAATCAGCATCTGCATTTTAATCTGATCCCCAAATAGTGGGTATCACATGAAAGTTTCCAGAAATGCAGAGGTCTAGGCAATGAGAAGGGTACCAGAAGAATAATTATAGGCAGAGGGAACAGAACAAAAATACACAGACATAATGGAGCATAATGTATTCATGAGATGGTGAATCACAACATAGCATGTGAAGGAGGATATGGCATGAATTAAGGCAGGTCCAGACTATGGAGGGCCTTGTAGTCCATGCCAAGAAGGCTGAGCCTTATCCTAACAGTAAAGGAGAACTAATGACATATATAAGATAAGTGTGTGACATCATCAGACTTGCACACCTAAAAGCAGAATAAGAGATCTTTCTGGAAAGCAGAGTAATAGACTAAGTTTGAACCTGATTCTGAAAAAAGGAGATGCTATTCAGGGATTTAAGGAAAGATAATAATATGATTTGATATGATTTATTTTTAAAGTTCTTTTAAATTTTATTTTTATTGAGAAAACTTAACATACAAACATTCTTAACATACAAACATTTATACACGGTATACAGCCAATGGCTCACAATATCATCACATAGTTGTGTATTCATCACCATAATCATTTTTTAGAACCTTTGACTTTTCTCCAGAAAAAGAAATGAAAAGAAAAAAACTCATACATGCCATCCCCTTACCCCTCCCTCTCATTGACAACTAGTATTTCCATCTAACCAATTTATTTTAACCTTTGTCCCACCTATTATTTGTTTGTTTTATCCATATTTTTGCCTCAACTGTCCATATCCTAGATAAAAGGAGCATCAGACACAAGCTTTTCACAATCACATAGTAAAAACTATATCATTATACAATCATCTTCAAGAAACAAGGCCACTGGGACACAGCTCTACAGTTTCAGGTACTTCCCTCCAGCCACTCCAATACTTCATAAACTAAAAAAGGATATCCTTATAATTTGTAAGAATAACCTCTAGGATAACCTCTCAACTCTGTTTGAAATCTCTCAGACACCAAAATGCTATTTATTTTATTTAAATCTAAATGTCTTCCGAAAGTGTGGAAGGTGGATTGGAGAGGGGCTATACCAGAGGCATGGAGCCAATTGGCCTTCTCTTATCCTGGTAAGAGATGATGAAGATCCAAACTAGAAGTTCAGCAGTGGGGACAGAAAGAATGAGATAGCTATCAAATAAAATGAGGCAAAACCCACAGAACTTGCTGGACGGTTGGCTACTGAATACTGGAGGTGGATGGGGCAAGATTTTCTAGCTTTTGGACAGAAGGAGCATGGTGGAGGAGTCCTACTGGAATTAAAGATAATGAGTTCTGTTCGAAGTATGTTGAGGTTGAGTCTTCTGTGGGACATATAGATGGAGGCAAAGAGACAGAGGCCTCAAATACCAACCTTCATATACAAAGTCTTTCTTGAAATTTCTCAGTTAGACCCCCTTTTACTTAGAAAGCATTTAGCTGATTCCTTAGACAATTAGCTCTGTCCTCTGACTTAGTGGCCCTAATCCCAGACCCTCCAGCTTAAAGCTGATCTTCCGTCTGTCACCTGTACCTACTGCACACCCAGCATGAAAAGCTGCAAAGTGTGAGCAGCCCACTGAGCAAGATTCTGAGGCAGAACAAGGACCCCTTTCAATCCCCCTTAAATACCCCCAGTTCCCTGAAGCATAAGCAAAATTCAATTTCACAAGTAATAACTAAGCATCTACCATGAGGCAAGCACATCATTAGGTACTGTGCCTAGGACAATATACATTAGGGACAGTTTTCTCACCTTCACTAGGCTTACACCTAGCAAAGGAGACAACAGTTACACTGGAAATAAATGTGGCAGATGCAGAGAACTTCTACACAGCTATGAGGCGTGCTGTTAGCAGAGAGCTTCCAGCACTCCACACCTTCAAGGTCTACCTCAGCTTTCAAACCAAGATATCACTGGAGAGTGGCTCCCACTTAATGACTGAGGAAGGAGTGGTAGTTGAGGCCATTCACTTCTTGGGGTGGCCTCCAGCTAGAGTTGTCAAAAGTAGTCAATAAAAATACAGACTTCCTAGTTCAATATGAATTTCAGATAAACAACAAATATTATTTGGTCCCAAATATTGCATGGGGCACTTTTGCCAAAAAGTAACAATTTTTTAAAGTGTTTTTCTGAAATTTAAATTTAACTGGGTATCCTATATCTTTTCAGCAACCTCGCCCCCTAGTTAATGACGAAGCAAGGAAGGCAATGATACAAAGGCCTCTGATTTCTATCCAAGTTCAGACTCCTCTAATAGATGACCTTTGCCCCAGAGCCCCTTGTTGGGTTGGCAGAGACTTTCTCAGTTCTCTATCCCATTCTGATGGCTCTCCCTGTTCAGTCAATCCTCATTTGTCCCCTTTTCTTTTCACAGGTATTATTCCCCAATAAAGTTTTTGCAATTCTAACTCCATCTCAGAATCTTCTTCCCAGAGAACCCAACTTATAACAGTTGGTACCAAAAATGGTCTGAGAAAGCAGGTTAAGATAAGGTTTGGGGACTCAGTCACTCACAGCCGGGTTGGTTATGAGAATCCTATTCTTAGTGGTAGGAGATGTGCAGTAGATGGCTCCTGGCACAAGATGGCAGTCCAATTTTTAACTGTTCACCAGTGAAGTGAGATGGCATGTAGGCAGAGGGGAATGTACTGGATGTCGCAATGATTCAGGCATTTGAAATGTACAGAGAGATTTGTAAATATAAGGATAATGAAATTGGATAATTATTCCTAAATTACAGCGATGCTCTACAGGAGGATACTGAAAAGCTCAGAGAAATTAACAAACGGCTGAAACCAATGTGAGAGGAGTCTCTTTATGAAGAAGCCATCTTACTGTGGGTGAGCATAAAAAGCTGAAGATGAAGCACAGAATTTAATAGAGGGACCAGATTTCAAAGTCAATTAAATGCCCAATCAAGACAGGACTGTTATGCCTAAGACAGAGCTCTAGTTGGAAAAATCTGGGACCCTGACACATAAGTTTGGGACATCTGGGTGAATGCACCCTAGAAAGCAATGGTCCATGCTGAGAGAAATTAAAATGCCTGATTGCTATGGCAGACAAAGGGAAAGAAGTTAAAAGGTCTAGGAAAGTACATTTGAAGAAATGGGTTTATTATGTGAGTCCAGAAGGTGGATCAGAGGACACATGATTTACCAAGACTGGGAATGTGCTAACAAGAGGGGTATGGCCAGTATTGCTAAATGATTGAGTGCTGACTCTCCTCTAGGGCCAAGACATTGACTCTAGGACAAGCTGTCACAGAACTTTGCTCTCTGATGACAATGAGGATGAAAGAGCACCCCACCCCAACCCAAAAAAAACAAATCTGAGGCCAGGTGGTAGTAGCTACCAGAAGCCAGGTGGTTATAATTATCCTAACAACCAACCTGGACAGAGTGGTAGCCAACATGATCTAACCCACAGAATATCATGGAGATGTTGAAAAGAACTCAGCATTCCCAGGAATAACATAGGCATCCAACAAGGGTGTAGCTTAACATATATGATTGAAAGAGGAAGAATTGATAAACATGAGGCAGAGACAACTGTCCCAATAAAACGTCATGCTATTCTTGCTAAGTTTCCAGACCTAGGCCAGTTTTCAGATTCAAAACTGAAAGAGGTGGTTGGGCCCCCAGGAGGAAGGATCCTACAATACCATGGTATTGTCCCAAAGTCCTTCCCCCAAGGGGTCTACTGACATTTACTTGAGTGACTGTACACTGGGGAAAGAGAAATAGAATGTCAAAGGACTGTTGGACATAGAGTCTGAATTGTCATTGATACCTAAAGACCTGTAGCATCATCATGGGCCTCTGTTAGAGTGAGGGCACATCAAGGTCAGATAATAAGTGTACTCCTGGCCAGATTATGTTTTATAGTGTGTCCACTGGTCCATGTACCCACATAATGGCCATTTCTTCTATTTCCAAATGTTCCCAGTATTGTACTTGGCAGTTGAAATAATTCCTGCTTGGGTCCTTTGCCTGTGGGTAAGATCTATCATAATGAAAGGGCCAAGTGGAAGCCTCTGAAATTGCTCCCCATCTACTGGCTACATTAAGTAAATAAAAAACAGAGTTGCATCCTGGGGAGTTGGGGAGGGGAATGATGGAGATTAAAGATCCAAAGAATTCAGGGGTCATAGTCCATATCATATTTCCATTTAATGTCCCAGTCTTGTCCCTACAGAAACTGGAGTATGCCTGTCAACTACTGCAAGTGCAACCAAGTAGTGGCCCTGATTGCATCTGCTGTACCAGGTGTGGTATCACTACTGGAGCAAATAAATATGGCTTCAGCTATATGGTATGCAATCACTGATTTGGCAAGTGCATACTTTTTAAACCCAACCAGAAAAGGTCAACAGAAATGGTTTCCATTCACATGGAATGGGCAACATTATACATTTATAGTTTCACTTGAGTGTTATGTTAACTCTCCTGCCTTCTTTCTTAGAGTCAAAAGTGATCTGGGCTCTCTGGATACCTTGGAGCATATCAGACTGATCCCTTAGGTTAATGACACGTTATCTGGGCAGGAGGAGCAAAGAAGTGGTTAGCACACTGGAAGCCTTGGTAAGATACATGCTCTCCAGAAGATGACAGATAAATCCTCAAAGATTCAGGAAGCTTCCAGGGGTCTTGGGTTCATAATATGTGAGACACTCTTTCCAAAGTAAAAGGCGAATTGCTGCATCATCCACTCCCTGATAAAAACAAGCAAGCATGATGCCTGGAGACGTCTTCTTGTTCTAGGGGCAACATATTCCAAACCTAAGAATAATATCTTGGCTCACATGCTGGATGACACTCAGAGACCAATTTTGAATGGGCCTAAAGCAGGTATGGGCTCTGCAGCAGATTCAGGTTACACCTGGGTCCAAGCACAGGTAACATGAATAAATCAGAGTGCATAAGCCAGCCAACTGATGAAGTATTCCAGAATCCCTGCCACCACTATGGCTGACAAACCCCCTCCCTCAGCTCATACCTGTGACTGTATTAGGACATCTCATACCAGCTGAAGGAGAAGGAGAAAGCCCAACCTTCATTTATGGATGGGTTGACTTGATATGTGGATGAAAGCCGAAAATGGATGATGACTGTGTTATAACCTTACTTAGCGGTGGCCTTGAAAGACAGTGGAGAGGTAACTGCAAGTAGTCCATCTGGTCAAATACTTTGTTTGAAAAGAGAAGTGGCCAAGAATAGAAGATATATGGACTCATGAGCAGTGGAAAATACCCTGGCTAGATGGTCAGAATACTGGAAAAGAAAAGATAAGAATAATAAAGATAAGGAAGTCTGGGGTAGAGGCAGGTGGATGGAAATATAGGAGCATACCAAGAGTGGGAACATCTTTGTGTCACATGAAAATGCCCACCAGAGTATATCTACTATGGAAGAGGCAGCCAAGTGGACTAAATGGCTCAGTCAGCTGACGTTAGCTAGGCTTTGTTAGCAGCTATCCCAGTGCTGGCACAATGGGCACACTAACAAAGTGGCCATGATGGCAAAGATGGAGGTGGCATGTATTATCTATTACCTATTGCTATGTAAAAAATTACCCCAAGATTTAGTAGCTTGAAGCAACAACATTTTTAATCTCACAGTTTCTGTAGGTTTGGAATCCAGACATGACTTAGCTGGGTCCTCTAATTCAGGATCTCTCTCAGGCTGTAATCGAGATGTCAGCCAAGGCTGTCATTTCATCACAAGTCTTGACTATGGAAAGACCCACATCCAAGCTCATCACATGGTTGTAGGCAGGATTCAGTTTCCTGCAGACTGATGGTGGACTGGGGGCCTAAGTCCAGCCACCCTCAGGTAAGCCACCTTACCTTGGGCCTCTCTTTATGGCATCTGACTTCATCAAGGCAGACAAGCAAGAAGGAGAAAGGGAAAGAGGGAAGCAGGGAGGGAGAGAGAGAAAGATGGAAGAGACAGTCTTAAAACCTAACCTTGGTAGTGACATGCCATCACTTTTGCTGTGCTCTATATACATTAGAAGCAAGTCACTAGGTCAGACCATACTCAAGGAAAAAGAATTATATAGTATGTGAATATGAGGAGGCAGGGCATTGGGGATCATCTTAGTGGTTTGCCTTCCAAACTATGCATGGAACAGACAGCTTGGACTCCCATTTACCAAAACTTATCTAGCTACTGCTCCCTACCATTGTCCAATCTGCCAACATCTGGGGTCAATAACTGAGCTCCCAGAATTTCTTGAGTAGACTTAGTTTCTCAGGGCTGCTAGAACAAATGGCTACTGTCTAGTTGGCTTAAACAATAGGAATTTATTATGTCACAGTTTTGGAGGCTGGAAGTCCAAAATCAGGGTGTTGGGAGGATCTTGCTTTTTCCAAAGTCTGTAGTAGTCTGGTGGTGGCTTGACGGCAATCCATAACTCAATATCTATCTCTACCACATAACCATCCTTCTTCTTCTCTCTCCTACTTGTGTTCAAATTTCCTCTGCTTCTGAAGACTACAATCACATTGAATTCGCTTTACACTGAAGGAAGTATTGGGATTGGCCATGACCGTGGCCTTCATTGTACCAGACCCCTCCGCCCAGAAGCTGCCGTTCTGATAGAGCACTGGAATGGCCTCCTGAAGGTACAGCAGAAACATCAGCTCAGAGGCAATCCCTCAGAATTAATAATGCAGCAAATGCATTAGGGGCCTTAATGGGGCACTACGTCCCCAACAGGAAGAAGACGTGGGTCAAGGAGCCCAGGGGTAGCAACAGGAGTGCTCCACTTACCCTCATTCTCAATAATTCACTGGGGTCCTTGCAATTCCCATTCCTGTGACTGTAGGCTTTACAGGATTAGAACCTTGGTCCCCAGAGGGGTTACACTCTTACCAAGGACACAGCAAGGTTCTTGTTGAACTGTAAAGCTGTGGCTGCCACAGGCACAGTGGGCTCTGTGTTCACAGATCAGCGGGTAAGAAGAAGAGCTACCATCTTGTCAAAGATAATTGATTCTGACCAGCAGGAGAAAAGGTAGGCTGGTTTTATGTAAGTACTATGCATGGAACCCAGCTAAAGTACTTGTGCTCCTCTCAGTACCCCTTGGACCAGATGTGGCTGTGAATGGACAAGAGCAGCAACCCTGGCCTGAGAAAGGTATAGTTGCAAGGACTCAAATCCTTCAGGAATGAGAGTTTAGGTCTTACCCCTGGGTAAACTGTCCAGACCAGCATGGGTCACAGCTGAGGACAAAGAGAATTTATAAAGGATGTGGAAGAGGGCACGAAGTATGAATTGTGGCCCCAAGACCAACTGCAGCAATGGGAATTGCAGTTTGTCTTCTACTTCCTATTCTGAGTTTCCCCCCCAGAAGAAAGGTACACCAGGGGCTTGGAAAGTGGCTCCTTGCCCAGTGAAAGGGGTAGATTATGGCAGACATGGAGATGTGCTGCTCGGCTTCACCTGCAGGAAGAACACCCTGCCTGGCTCTGAGGACTGGGACTAGCTGACAGCCTCCAGCTGGCAGCTCCTTTAGGGTCTACCCTCGCTTTGCAGCTGAGGTCACTCCTTTCTCAGGGCAGCTCCTAGCCAGTAACTGGGCAAATGACCTAGCCATTTCCACCCAATACAGAACCCTCAACGAGGCAGTCTTTCTCCATAGATCTCTGTTAGCTGGCAGAGGCTTTATCAGGTCTGCACCAAGCTCTGATAGGACTTCCTGTCCATTCCTTTTCTTTTCTTTTCTTTTTCAAAGATAGCATTCCCCAATCTTTTTCACTCCTAACTCCACCTCTACATCTGCATCCTTGAGAACCTAACCTGAGACAGTATGATATAATACAATTAAAATGATGTGTTTAGAAAGGCATATAGGAAAGGCAATTGGCCAGTTGGTGGGGGATGGGCAGGGAGGGCTTCTGGCCTCAGGCAGCCCTTTCTTCATAGTTTGATAAGGACATTTTACAGCCTTTTTCAATCTTTATATGAAGTGCTATACAAAGGTGGTTTTAAGTCTCACCTTCCATCCAACCAGATGTCCAACTCTAAATCCCCTCTAAATAGAAATTCTGGAGTTGCCTTTGACCATGAATATCTTCATGGCAAGAAGAATTTTCAACCAAGGAAGGAGTAGAAGTCATGTGGAAAATGACGGAGCCATCTGCAACCTTGGAATATTCCCTAGGGACTGTCCCTGAGGCTTCAGGAGGCTGTTATCTCACTAGAACAGCTTTGGGATGTGACCAGCCCAGTGAGGGAGAAATGCTGGCACCCACTCCCCTGAAGCGTAGCCTACACAGGAAGTTGTTATCTTACCTCCCTTTGTGAACAAAGGGGAAACTTTGTTTTATGTAGACATCAAAAACTAGCAGTCTGGCCAGTGCAAGGGTACCTCAGTGGTAGAACTCTCATCTGACATTTGGGAGACTTGGGATCGATTCCTGGAGATTGCACATGCCAAAAGAAACAAAAACAAAAACAAAACTAGCGGCCTTAGTTTCATATCTGGTGTATTTTCTTTGATCCTCCAGTGTAATTGTTACTATTATTTTTAATTGAACCACCACTCAAATAATAGTAAAGAGTTCACATGGCAATCCTGACTTCACCAGCAATCCTGGTTCTTTTGTCAAATCAGGAGCTCTCTCCTCCCTGCTGGCACCAGAGTCCAGCAGTGGCCACCCCCTTCGCATGGATGGGGCTAGCCCACTCCCATCCACGTGGCCCCCACCATCCCACATTTTCTCAACACAAAAGCCAATTGAACCGTTGCTTTCTAGCATGGGCATAAGAAACATGTATCTGTACCCATATTCCCACCCAAAGTGGGAGAATGAATTTCTAGACAAATGGGAAAGACTACACAGTATTTTTCTTCTAGTTCCCACCCAGTTTCATTCATTTAATTTGCATGTCTGAGTTTGTGAGCTCTGAGTTAATGCCTTCAGGGGCTTGGCCCCTCAGCCCTCCTAGTCCAGTTCAGCTGTTCTGCCTGCAGCATCCCCAGCCCTTCTCCTGAATTGCAGCCTCCCAGGCTTGATTTTTATCCCACTGACTGAGCCTCACTTCAAAGTGTAACTGTGACCGCCGGCACCATAAGGGAGAACATTCCTGGCAAACCTGAGAGCTCCAAGCTGCCCTTGGGAAGACATCACAGAGAGAAATACAGGATGGACTTTGGCAGAAAAGCTCTGATTAAAGAAGAGATTTTATCATTTTGTCTTGGGTGCCTCTTCCTTCCTCACCTTAACTGACTAATGCACTACCCATCAAGTCTAGACCATGCCTCACTAATAAAAGTCCCGAGAAGTGGAATTAGAAAGCAACACATGATTTACATTTCCTTCTTGTTCAAAATTCTTGGGGAAAACTGATCAACCAGAGAAAGTCTGCAGTGAAGTCCTCGGGGTGGGGGAGGGTACAGTCTTTTCTCTGCACTCAGGCCAGTAACAGTCCCTATGGGGTAGAGGGGAGAGTACAGTGGGGGCAGTTTATTTCCTTTGATAATTCTCTAAGCCAGGGCATACCACAGGGTGGGGCAGGGGAGGCAGCAGGGAGGAGTATTTTATCACTGCCATTGTTGTTTATCACATGCCTGTACATGATATTAAAAAGCAGAATGAGTTTTATTCCATTTCATTATTCTTTGCAAATTCTCCACAGACAGTCCCCCCCCCATTACTGCTTCATGAGGGCAGCCACACCCACCGTCCATCCCCTGTTGGTGCCCTCTTGCTCCTGACCCTCCATTGTCTTTAAGCTGGCTGGCCAGCCCACATCACACTGCCTGAATCTATTGCACCAGTCCTCTTAATTTGAATGTCTCATCTAATTTAATGCCCCTGACAAGCCTGTGAGGTTGGAAAGGCATGCTTTTTTCTCAGGTAAGGAGCTGAGGCTTAGGAAGGTGAGGGACCTGGCCAAGGTCGCAACCAGGAAGTGGTAAAGCATGGATCGATCTGGGTTTCCCTGACTCCAAGTTCTTGAATCTTACTGAGGTGCACAACCACTTGGTTTCTTTCTGGTCAGGATCCCAGTCTTCCCAGTTTCTGGATGGGTGTCTACATGTCCTGATTTGGCCTTGGCTCACCCCTTGGACTGGACACTGGACGCCTCTTCCTTGACTCAGATTTTTGCTTCTCTTCTCAACCATCTTTGGGATTCTTCCTCTTTCCATGCTGCCACTAGGTTTCCCAAGGCAATCGTCCACCTAATCCAACCAAGCCCACGGTAGGTCCTCTTGGCATGTATCACGTAAGGAGGGCACTACTGGTTCTGTTCTGTGAGTAGGATCTGAACAACTTGAATGTGCACATGTGTGTGCATGTGTGTACATGTGTGCACATACACGTGTGCGTGTGTACATGTGAGTGTGTGCATATGTACATGTGTGCGTATGCGCATGTACATGTGTGCATTGTACACGTGTGCATGTGTATGTACATGTGTGCACATGTGCGTGTGTATGTGTTTGCGGGTGGAGGTTTGGCGGCATGCAGTGGCGTGGAGGTGCATGGGATGGGGGCAGGGTAGGATCGTAGAGGTACAGGGAGAAAAACTTTCAGTGTGACAAACCCTGGCTCTGGCTGCCCCTGTACATTGTAAATATTTTTTCCATGTTGATTTCCTGCTGGGAAGACCATTCCCTGCTATTAGCCTTTCCTTTTCCTGCCTGATGCTCTCCAGCAACAATTTCTTTGCTTGTTTCTCTTTTTTAACGTTTTTTTTTTTAAATAAATGGTGTGTTGTTTTATTTGTTTTTTTTTAATTTGTATATGGGCAGGAGGCACCAGGGATCGAACTCCAGACCTCCAGCATGGCAGGTCGGAGCCCTGCCCGCTGAGCCACGGCAGCCGCCCTTTAACGTTTTTTTATTGTGAGATATAATATATATATACAAAAAAAGCAACAAGTTTCAAAGTACATTTTAACAAGTACTTAAAGAACAGATTTCAAAGTTGGGCTATAGTTCTACAATTTCAGGTTTTTCCTTCTAGCTGCTCTAAGATACTAGAGATGAAAAGAAATATCAATATAATGATTCAGCAGTCTTACTCATTTATTAAATTCTATCTTCTCTGTTCTAACTCCTCCTTCTCTTTTGATCCTTCTCCCAATCTTTAGGGATATTAGGGCTATGTGCATTCTAACATTTTCATGTTGAAAAGGGGTGACGACAATATAGGACAGGTGATGTTCTTGGAGAGGCTGGCCTCTCTGGGTTTCAGGACTTATCTGGTCTAGGAACCATGTGGAGGCTATAGTATTCTGGAAAGTAAACTTAGTGTGTGAAACTTTTGTAGAACCTCAGATAGAGCCCTCAGTGTTCTTTAGGGTTAACAGGAATGGTGTGGGTTGGGGTTTGGCAAACCATGGCAATAAGCAATATCTAGCTGGAGCTCACATAAGAGTAACCTCCAGAATAGCCTCTTGACTCTATTTGAACTCTTTTAACCACTGATACCTTGTTTTGTTACATTTCTTTTCTCCCTTTGGGTCCAGAAGGCCTTGTCGATTCCATAATGCCAGGGCCAGGCTCAACCCTGGGAGTCATGTCCCATGTTGTCAGGGAGATTTTCACCCCTGAATGTCGTGTCCCATAAAGAGGGGAGGATAATGATTTTCCTTGCAAAGTTGGGCTTAAAAAGAGAGAGGCCACATCTGAGGTTTTCTGGAAGTAAACTCTTAGACATAATTATAGTCAGGCTTAGCTTCTCCATTATAGAAATAAATTTCATAAGAGCAAGCCTCAAGAGCAAGGGCTTGGCCTATTAACTTGAGAGTCCCTAATGTTTGAGTGAGTTTCAGAGGTTTCCCGGATAGGAAAGTTTAATAGTTCCATATATTTTTTCTCCAATCCCTCAAGGGATTTTGCTAACACTTTTTATTATCTGCCCAACATACCCTGGAACATATCTAGATATCACATTAGGGTTTGTACAGATTTACAAACCCTCATTCCTGTTTCTTTGTTTGTTTCTTGAACATGCTGGCAGTGTTCAATCCATCAAAGCAATACCCACCCACAAATACCCCCATCTGCAGGATGAAAAAGAGGCACTCTCTATTCACTACGTCCTTTCTCCCTTGTCTCAGGCCCAGGACCTTTGGGACACAAGCCATGCCTCATGCCCCTCTTGTGTACTGTGCAGGGAAGACAGCTTCCAGGATGCCAGGAGTTATCAATCCTCTAATCTGAAAGAAGGAAGTGGGAAGCCAGATTAAGGTGTATGTTAAACAACAATGCCATTTAAGTACGACAAAGTGGTTTTAGAAATGGATTTTCATTTCATAAGTAATGCATATTCATTGAGGAAAAATTAGAAAATCTATTTATGCCAAAAGATTAAATCTCAATGCACATCCAGGGAATCATTGATAATCTCTTATTGCAAATCCTCAAAGACTTTTCCCCTTAATATGTGTCAGTATGTGTGTGTATGTATTTCTATAGCAAGCAGAGAAGTACATGCAGTTGGTTTTTTTTACATACAGTTTTATAACTGCTTTTCTAAGGAATTTATTATTATTATGGATTTGGCATAGTTCAGTAATTTTCGTAAATGCAGACTTCTGTATATTACACTCTCTAACTTGTAACTTATCACATCATTTACCAAACAAGTTACTCTAGGGTGGGCCAGGAGCAAGAATTAATTTTTAAAAATTATGTTTCTGACCTACGATTGGCTTAATATGTGCTTAGACACTGTACATAATGTCATTTAGTCTTTACATGAAGTAGCTCTTATCCCTCTCTTTGTATAGATAAGGAAATCAGGGCTTAATTAACCTGTTTGAAGTCACATGGCTAAGAACTGGTGGGTCTTCTCAGATCTCTGTGATGTTAAAAGCAAACTCCAAATTACATTAATCTGTCAGTGAACTAGAACTTGACTTGGGGCTGGTAGGAGAAATATTTAGCAAGTATGAGGATATGATTAAGACTGTAAAAGAAAGTGATCACCATTTCCATAGAACCTATCATTAGCAATGGTGTGAGAAGGTCTCTGGTAGATGCGCACACAGACATCCCGGTTTCAAGCAAAGGGCTTTTCCTTTAACATAGGGAGAAACTGAGGTGAGCAGACTCCCTAAGAGGCAGAAGCATCTTTGCCCTCTTGATAGAATGAAAAGACAGCAGACATTGTCATTAACTTGGGGCCCTGCTGTCTGGGGTTGACTAGCAACAACATCAACCCCAAAGTGGGCTGTTAAAACAAAAATTTAACGAAAACTCTGTTAAATTCAACTTTTACCTTGGAGGAGGGTCCCTTCTCTTTCTTCTTTCAGAATAAAACAGGCTAATTCCTCTAAGGTCACCTGTGAACACTGGCTGACCACATTCTGAAAGACCAAGACAAGCGATGCTGCATTTTTGAAAATCCCTTTTCTTCAGGGGTAAAATCCAAGAATGTTTGTGGCCACTGTAGGTTCTGGTATTTCGACTACAAAAGTGAGAGGATTAGCACTCCACAGCTTTACCCTTTGCTTACAGGGAGAATAGTTTGCTAGAACGACAGTCACTCATTTCCTTTATTGCCTCAGTCATACCTTTAAATTATTTCACCATCTTTGAAGAGAATTAATTAGTTCTTCTGTTGATACTTCTAAAAGTGCTTTAATGTATGTCTGGATTTTACTCAGCCTTTAAAAGAATTTCCATGGTAGCCATTTAAAAGATAACAGACTTTTCAGGAAATGCCCAATGCTTTGTGGCATTGAAAGGGATTGTGTGTGATGGACATTTTCGCAATTAAGAAATCTAATTACGCATTGATAAAAGTGTACCATTGATGAAAATTCCTTTACAAATGAAAGGTATGTCTTATAATTGATTTTTTTTTTCTTAGGTGGAAAATAATGCCAAGTCCAATTCTTTTAATTATGAGGAATCTTTAAAGTTATGAGACAGTACTCAGACACTACCAGGAAAATCAAAGATTATTTGAAATCCCCAGAGCAAAATTTATTGTTCCTTCTGGTAGCACATCCCTTGGTCTGACAGTCATTTTCATTTCAAATGTTCTTCATGGTTTATCCTCAAGTCCTTTTCAGGTTTATTGAGCGTTAATGCAAACCTGATATGTGCCAGTTTCATTTAACAGTCATTATTTTAAGTAATTCTCAAACCCAATTTCACACAATGGATAGTAGTAAGGCAGCAACTACACCCTCAATTTCCAGATGACAAAAATGAAGTTTAGGAAAATCAGCTGACATGGCAAAAGTCACACAACTTATAAGAGGTGGGGTCGGAATTTGAACCTAGCCTTCAGCCTCTAGTGCCCATAAAGGTAACTGCTTTGCTAAGGGGGCTGCAAAAATGTGAACAACTATATCCATACTTGTCCCTTCTGTCTTCCTGGTCTCTAATACCAGGGCTCAGGGACCAGTTCCCAGACCTACTCATCAGGATCCTTGGTTTGTGCCTTGGGCATCTGTATTTTTAAAGCACATTCCAAGTCATTATCAGTAGAAATAATTGAGAACCATGCTTAAAATCCACGGGTCAAATTTCTTTGGCCTATGCTCATAAACCTAATTTTCTGAAAACCATCTTCAATTTTTATGTTGCTCCCTTGGGGAGCCCTTCCTCATAATTAACATGGAATAGCTCTATAAGAGACTCCTGGCTCTAGGAAACAGAATGATCAAACTTGTGGCCTGCTTTCTTCTTGCAAAACTTCCTCATTTCTTCTCTCTTATCCAATGATTAGGTGAAAAATAGGTTACTTTTTTTCTAAAGCTAAAAGAGGTCTGAAGGTATAGGTGCAGAAGTAAAATACATTGAGGTAACTGGAAGAACATGGACTTTGGAGTCTGTGGTCTAATGACAAACATGGCTGGTCTTCATCCTCAGTTTCTTGGGAAGCAACCTTTGAGTCATTGGGATTTCCCATGACAGGAGTCTTCTCTTCTTCATGATGGACTCAGGACCATACCTGATAGTTCATATGCTAATGAGAGGACAGAATGAGGGCAGCCAGACTGCAGCCTTAGGGTGGAGACTGGCCACACCAGAAAAACCAACCATATGATTAGCAGGTTGGGACTTTGAGTCATGTCATATCAGTTCATCATCCTGATCTCTGGGAGAGGAGGGGGTCTGCTGATTGTGTTCAACCACAGGGATATTGATTCTATCAATCATGACAATGTAATAAGTCCCCACATAAACTCGGGCACTCTAACCTACAAAGAGCTTCCATGATTGAGAAAATACATCAGTTAAATCGTTGCCATGCTGGGAGGGTGACACATTCTGACTCCACATAGAGAGGACATAGAACCTTGCATTTGAGACCCTCTCAGAACTCACCCTATGCATTTCTTTGTTTTTGTTTTTGTTTTTGTTTTTGTATTTTGCAAGGGCAGGCATCGGGAACTGAACCCAGGGCTCTGGCATGGCAGGCGGGAACTCTGCTTGCTGAGGACATGGCCTGCCCTATGCATTTGTTCTTTTGGCTTCTTATTTGTATCCTTTTACTATAATTAAGTTATAAATGAATAGTGCTATGAGTTGTTCTAGTGAATTATTGAACCTGAGGGAGTGACGGGAACCCCCAATTTTGTAGCTGGTTGGACAGAAGTATGGGTGGCCTGGACCCCTGAACTTGAGACTGGTGCCTGAAGGGCGTCTTGTAGAGGATGTCCCTAACCTGTGATGTCTGGCCTAACTGTGTGGTTAAAATCAGAATGGAATTGGATTGAGTTACTATAGTATTTGCAGTTGGTATTAGAAGCTATGGTAGAAATTTCTGGTAGAGGTCCCCCCCCCCACCCTTTAACTTTTTATTTTGAAATAATTTCAAACTTACAGGACAGTTTGCATAAATAATACAAACCCCATACATAAAACTCCAACATATCCCCACCACACTGAGATTCACCAATTTTAACATTTTGTGACCTTAATGTATCTCTTTCTTCCCCTTCGTTCCTTCCTTCTTTCTTTCACCTATCATCCATTCATCCATCCATCCATCTGTCTATGTATCTATCCATCTATCTAATCTACCTATATTCCTATCTATTTTACTAGTTTTCTGAAAGTTTGAGAGCAGGGTGAGCACATCATACTCATCAAACATCTAATATTTCCATGAACATTTCCTACAGACAAGGATGTTCACTTAAATGCACTTACCAAGTTCAAGCAATTTAACATTGATATAAAGCTTGCAGTCTATATTCCAATTTTTTTCTTATGTACCAGTAATATCCTTTTGAGATTTTTCTCCTCTGATCTCAGGTCCCATCCAGTATCATGCATTGCATTTAATTGTCATTATCTGTTTAGTTTCTTTTTTTTGGGGGGGGGTGCATGGTCCAAGAATCGAGCCCGGGTCTCTCGCATGAAAGGTGGGCATTCTAACCACTGAACTACCTGTGCACCCTTAATTTCTTCCTTTTATTGTGAAATCATATGTACAACATAAGTCTTCCCATCCCACCCTCTCCCAAGCATATCGTTCCGTGGAATTAATCACATTCAAAATGTTGCAGTATCCTCACTCACCACTATCCATTACTAGAACATTTCCCCTACCCCAAACAAAAATCCTATACTCATTTTGCATTAGCTCCCCACTGCCCCTGTCCCTCACCCTGATAACCTGTACTCTACTTTCTATCTCTGTGAGTTTGCATGTTTTCTGATATTTTCTCTGTGGTTACAATGAGGCTTAAATTTTACATCCTAAATCCATAACAATTGCTTTTGCTAACAACTTCAGTAGCATTCATAAACTATGTTTTCTATACCCATTCATTCCCCAACTGTTATATACTTCTTGTCACAAATTACATATTTATACATTATGACTCCAGAAATATTGGTTTATCAATACATTTTATACATTTGACTTTTAGATCCTGCAGGAAATAAAAGGTGGAATTACAAATCAAAAGGGCAATCTTTACCAGAGATTTTTAATTTCTTCAGTCAATTGTCTCATGTCTTCTCCTTTCAACCTGCAGAACTCCCTTGAGCATCTCTTGAAGGGTTAGTCTGGTGGTAATGAACTCTCTCAGCTTTTGTTTATCTGGGAATGTGTTAATTTCACCCTCATTATTGAAAGATAGTTTTGCTGGACACAGAATTCTTGGTTGGTGGGCTTTGCTTGACACACTTTAAATATGTCATTCCACTGACAACTTCCGTGGTTATGAGTGAGAAATTGGCTCTTTGTCTTTTGAGGCTCCCTTGAATGTTACATGTTGCTCTTGTTTTGAAGCCTTCAGGATTCTCTCTTAATCTTTGGCATTTAGCAGTTTGATTATAATCATGGTGCAGTGCAAGTCTATTTGAGTTTATCCTCTTTGGAGTTCGTTGAGTGTCTTGGATGTGGATATTCATATCTTTCATTAAATTGGAGAAGTTTTCAGCCATTATTTCTTTGAATATTCTTTCTGCCCATTTATCTCTTTCTTCTCCTTGTGGGACTCCCACAATGCATATGTTGTTACACTTGATGGTATTCCACAGGTTCCTCAAACTCTGTTTACTTTTCTTTATTCTTTACTCTTTTGGTTCCTCAGACTGGGTGTTTTCAATTGTTTTATCTTCAAGTTCATAGATTCTGCCATCTCCAATCTGCTGTTGAACTCCTCTTGGGCATTTTTAATTTCTATTACTGTGGTCTTTAGTTCTGTTGGGTTCCTTTTCATAATTTCTATTTCTCTATTGTATAGAGAATAGAATAGAGAGAATAGATATATTGCTATTTTCTTTTTGTTCATCTATGATTTTCCTGATTTCCTTTAGTTTTTTAGCTAGGCTATCCTTTAGCTCTTTGAGCATATTTAGCACCATGTTTTTAAAGTCTTTGTCTGGAATGTCCCAGTTCTGATCCTTCGCATTGACGGTTTCTAATGCTTTAATTTTGTTCCTTTGCCTGGGCCATCACTTCCTGTTTCTTTGTATGCTGTGTAATATTTTGTGGAAACCTGAGCATTTTGATACTTAATGTGTTACCACTGGAATTTAGACTCAGAGGCATCTATTCCTTAAGCTTGTGTGTCAGTTTTGAAACTGTTTCATACCACAGAAAAGCCAAGTTCTTTAGCCCTCATTCAATATTGCTGGGTGGGAGCTTGTTGATTGTTCCCATGGAGATGCAACCCACCCAATTGTGGGAGGTAACTTTTGGTTAGATGGTTTCCATGGAGGTGTATCTCCACCCATTCAAGGTGGGGTTGCTTACTGGAGCCCTTTAAGTGGAAACCATTTTGGAAAAAGCTTTATAGCCATGAGAGCCACCAGAACTGACAGAGCCAACAGAATGGACAGTGCCCAGGGAAGCCGTTGAAGATACCTGGAGAGAAAGCTAGTCACTATGTGCCTTTCCAGCTGAGAGAGAAACCACAAACATCATCGTCCTTCTTGAACAAAGGTATCTTTCCCTAGATGCCTTAATTTGGACACTCTTATAGCTTTGCCTTAATTTAGACATTTTCATGGCCTTAGAATGGTAAACTTGCAACTTAATAAATTCCCGTTTTTCAAAGTTGTTCCATTTCTGGTATATCACATTCTGGCAACTTACTAACTAGAACAGCTTGCATCCAGCTAATGCTAATACAGAGCTTTACCTGAATGCAGGAGCTACCAAAAAAGAAAAGAAGATGAAATAAGGAGAGAAAATGCTTTTTAGGTTTTTGCAGATTGACCTGTGCAAGAGCTCTCCTTCAGGGCTTTTCCATACAATGAGTTTAAAGAAGAGCTCCAAGCCAAAGCAGAGGGGTGTCCCAATCCTTTCCATACTTGCCTTTTGTCGAGCATGTAGCCCTTGGAATTTCCTCTTTTACCCAGATACAAATGTCCCCTATTCCCTAGGAAACAGTTTCCTCCTGGTCTGGGTGCTGCATTGTAAGTCGTACAACCAGCAATCCTTTGCCCCAGGCAGGACAATTTCACTGCTCTACTTTAGCGTTCTGTAAGAGAGCTCAATGAGCTGCTTTCTACATGCAGGACAAGTTCTGGGGTAGCAAGTTTCCTCATGCCACCCCCAGACAGATTGGGTGAGACATATATGTTCCCACTATGTGCACAAGAGTTACTGTGCTTCCTTCAGAACCAGGACCAGGGATCCATACTGGGAATACAGCTAAATATGAGTCCATAAGAGGATGGAGAGGGCCTGCCAGGGCACTATAAGTTTCCACTACTTTTAAGTGGCCTTTGTTTTGATTCAGTGCTTGCACTGTTACTGCATTCTTTACCTGTTTTACAAAACTTTGAGAAAGATGTTTCTGCCATTTTTGCTTGTTGTTAAAACCTTCTGTGAGGGGGTGGATGGGGGTGGGGAATGGGGCCCTGAAGTATCTCACTCCACCATCTTGATTGGAGGAAAATGCTGGCACAGGACTTTTGATATCTTTACAGAGTCCAACAAATTTTTCTTCAAATCTTTGTTATATGATTTTGGTAAATTCATTTAACTTCTCAGAACCTGTGAAAGAGAGACAATTACAGGTATCTCTTGGAAGTGTTGGGATCATATATGTGTCTCAAATAAATCTGGGCCTTCTTCCTCCCACCTGTCTAACCAGGGTATCACACTCACAGGAAACAGAAATTAACTCCAGAATACCTTGAAAAGCGATACATATTGGTATAAAAGTCTCTTTGAAGATGACAAATGGGACTTACAAAAAGCAGTACACACATAACCTAAGCCATGGACTTGACACCCAGGCTGCATTAATTCAAATCTTGGGTCTCCACTTCTCATGTGTTCTTGGCAGGTTCTAGAGGTCATTTCTATGCCTCAGTCTCTTCCTCCATAAAAATGGAGGCAATAATATCTACCTCATAGAATTACTGTTAGGATTAAGCATATTAAATAAATATAAAGAACAGTGTCTGGGATATAGTAAAGTGCTAGACAGTATCTGCCATGATATGTATTATTGCAACACATGAAACAAAGCAAAATGAGGAAGAACAAAGGAATGTCAATATTGCACTGACATTGAAAATAGTTGGTCATTCATATTTTAAAACTTTAACTTATGTGTGAGACTAAAGCAAAAAAAAATGTTTATTTGGTACAAAATTTATATTTTGACTAGTGTATCTCCTAATATAACTTATATGGACAGTTTAATTCTATACCATAAGTACATGGAACCTTGAGTAGGGCATGAGATTTTGTAGGTTTGTCCAGAGGGATGCCCCAATAAATCCCAGAGTGATTTGAACAGTGAATAAAAAAGTATTTGCAAAGTCCCCTTGGGGGAATGGTGAGAAAGAGAGAAAATTCAACTTTCCCATTTGGAGAAAGCCTGATATTCTCACAAGCAGTGAAGACAACAAAATCAATAGGCTGAAACTTCAATCTTGGGGGTTGTTCATATGAAACTTATCCCCACAAATGATAGGCTAAGCCTACTTAAAAATTAGGCCTAAGAGTCACCCCCAGAGAACCTCTTTTGTTGCTCAGATATGACCTATCTCTCAGCCAACACAGCAGGGAAACTCATTGCCTCCCTCTTTCTACGTGGAACATGACTCCCAGAAATGTAAACCTCCCTGGCAACGTGAGACAAAAATCCTAGAATGAGCTGGGACTCAGCATCAAGAGATTAAGAAAACCTTCTCAACTGAAAGGAGGAAGAGAGAAATAAGGCATAATAAAGTGTCAGTGGTTGAGAGATTTCAAATAGAGACGAGAGGTTATCCTGGAGGTTATTCTTCCGCATTATATAGATAACCCCTTTTTAGTTTAAGGTGTATTAGAAAGGCTAGAGGGAAGTGCCTGAAACTGTAGAGCTGTGTTCCAGTAGCCATGTTTCTTGAAGATGATTGTATAATGATACTGCTTTCGCAAAGTGGCTGTGTGATTGTGAAAACCTTGTTTTGATGCTAGTTTTATCTATGGTATGGACAGATGAGTAAAAAATATGAATTAAAAATAAATAATGAGGGGACAAGTGTTAAAATAAATTGGGTAGAGGGAAATACTAGTGGTCAATGAGAGGGAGGGGTAAGGAGTATGGTATGAATGAGTTTTTCTTTTTTCTTTTTATTTCTTTTTCTGGAGTGATGTAAATGTTCTGAGAAATGATGATGGTGATGAATATACAACCGTGTGATGATATTGTGAGCCATTGATTGCACACCAAGTATGAAATGTTCATACGTTAAGAATGTTCATGTTGTATGTTGATTGGTTTTAATAATAAAAATTTTAAAAATAAAA
>PVIY010006459.1:0-87520 GCA_004026745.1 Myrmecophaga tridactyla | reverse complement strand
TCTTACATTAAGAAGATGATCTCAAATCAGAGAATTAACCTCACAACTACAGGAGGAGGACCTGGAAAAAGAGGAGCAATCTAAACCCAAAATGAGCAGGAAGGAAATAAAACCAAAAGTTGGTTCTCTGAAAAGACAAATCTTTAGTGAGACTGATAAATAAAAAGAGAGAGAATGCAAGCAACTAAAATCAGAAATGAAGTGGGGGGCATTACGACAACCCCACAGAAATAAAAAGTATCATAAAAGGATACTATTAACAACTGTATGCCAACAAATTAGATAACTTAGATGAAATGGGCAAATTCCTAGAAACACATAAAGTATCTACTACAAAAGAAGAAATAAAAGTCCTCAACAGTGAAGGAAAGCTACTGCCCTGTGGTGCCCCACACCCTGTACAGCCTGCCCCTGGGGCCTGGCGTCAGCATGGTGCTCCTGACCAAGAGCCCCAGCGCCCCCCTGGCCCCGGTCCTGTACCAGCTGCTGGACGGGTTCTCCCTATTGGAAAAGAAGCTGAAGGAAAGACCAGAAGCCGGGAGTGCCCTGCGGTCGCACCCCCTCGTGGGAGACCTGCACCAGAGGATGGACAAGTTTGTCAAGAATCGATGGGGAGAGGAGATTCAGAGCACCTGGCTGGAGTTTAAGATGAAGGCCTTCTCCAAAAGTGAGCCAGGATTGTCCCGGGAGCTCCTCCAGGCGTGTGGGAAGGTGAAGCGGCAGCTTTGCGCCATCTACTGTCGGAGCTTCCTGACCATGGCCCCGGGCGGGGGGGGCCCCTGCCCGCCGCAGCACCTGCTGGCCCAGGCCCAGCAGCGCCTGCAAGAAAAGCTGAGGGACTGGAAGGACTTCCTGCTGGTGAAGAGCAGGAGGAATGTCACCCTGGTGTCCTACCTAGACAGTTTCCCAGGCCTGGTGCATTTCATCTACGTGGACCGCACGGCTGGACAGATGGTGGCTCCTTCCCTGACCATCAGTGAAACGGCTTCATCGGAGTTGGGTAAGGGGCCCCGGCTGCCTTCATCTAAACTAAGGTCTGGTCTCTGATCCGGCTGGCGTGCAGATACCTCCAGAAGGGCTATACCACGCTGCTGTTTCGGGAGGGGGACTTCCACTGCTCGTACCTCCTGTGGTTCGAGAATGAGATGGGCTACAAACTTCAGATAGCCGAGGTGCCCATCCTTTCCGATGACTCAGCCCCCATCAGCATGCTGGGAGGAGACTATTACAGGAAGTGCCTGCGCTACTACAGCAAGAGCCACCCGGCCGAAGCTGTCAAGTGCTATGAGCTGCTGACCTTTCACCTATCTGTCATCCCTGCAGCCCTGGTGGTGCAGCAGGCTGGGGAGCTGGCCCGGCACCTGTGGGAGGCCTCCCGCGTCCCCTTGCTCTAGGACAGGGCGGGCTGGCCTGGTGCACTATGCGCCCATGTGCCCAGGAGCCAGGGTCCCCCAGAACCCCATGCTTGCAAACATTCCTCATGGCAGGAGCTTCCTGCTTCCTACAGCTGCCACCCTGACGCAGGGACAAGAAACCGACCTAGACCACCCTCATGGAGGGTAAATGAGCACACATCCAAGTCCTTCCCTCTGGAGGAAGAGGGAGGCCAGAAGTTCCTATTTGTCTCCGTAAAACTCTCTGGGTTTGGGGGTACAAGGGTAGTTCAGTGGTAGAATTCGTGCCTGCCATGCGGGAGACCCGGATTCGATTCCCAGTCCATGCACTCCCCCAAAAAACAAACAAAAATTCAACAAATGGTGCTGCAATAGCCAGTACTCACATGGAAAAATGAGATATGCTCCCACCATACAGCATACCAAGAAAAAAAAAAAACTCTCATTATCCCCAGCCTGAACATACTCTCCCTTCTTTCTGCTGAGTAGAAAAAGAGCTCCCTCAGGAAGTGATTTCCCTCTCCAATTAAAAGGGGTTTCATTGAAAAAAAAAAAAAGTTCTCAACAAACCAGTAACAAGTATAGAGTTTGAATCAGTACTTTAAAAAAATCTCCCAAGAAAGAAAAGCACAGACTGGATGGCTTCACTGGTAAATTTTTCTAACATTACAAAAAAACCACACCAATCCTGCTCAAACTTTTCAAAATACTGAAGAGAAAGGAACACTAACTCATTCTATGAGGCCGGTATTACCCAATACCAAAGTCAGATAAAGATACTACAAGAACAGAACATTAGAGACCAATACCCCTTATGAATATGGGTCCAAAAATCCTCAACAAAATATTTAGCAAACCAAATCAAACTGCACATCAAAAGGAGTATTCACCATGATCAAGTCAGATTTCTCCTAAGAATGTAAGGACAATTCAATAAAAAAATTGATGTAATACACCACATTAACAGAACAATGGGGAAAAAACACACAATCATCTAAATTGATGCAGAAAAGGAATTTAACAAAATCCAGCACCCTTCTTGTCGGTTTCCTTTTTTTTTTTCCTTACATGGGCAGGCACCGGGAATTGAACCCGGGTCCTCTGGCATGGCAGGCGAGCATTCTTGCCTACTGAGTCACCATGGCCCGCCCTCTGGCACCCTTCTTGATAAAAACACTTAGAAAACTAAGAATAGAAGGAAACTTCCTCAGCATGGTAAAGGACACATATAAAAAACCCACTAACACCATACTCAGTAATAAAAGACTGAAAACTTCCAGCAAAGTCAGACACAAAAATCAGCAGTATTTCTATATATATAGTAGTAATCAGCAATGTGAAGAGGAAGTTGAGAGAAAAATTCCAATTACAGTAACAACTAAAAGAAGCAAATATCTAGAAATAAATTTAACCAAGGATGTAAAAGACCTATACATGGAAAATACAAAGCACTGCTAAAAGAAATTAAAGATGACATAAATAAATCGAAGTATATTATACTCATGGATTGGGACACAACTGTCAAAATGTCAATTCTGTTCAAAGTGATTTGCAGTCAATGCAATTTCAATCAAGTTTCCAACAGCCTTCTTTGTACATATAGAAAAGTCAATCATTAAATGCAAACTGAAGGGTAAGAAAACTCGATAGCCAAAGCCATCTTGAAAAAGAAGTTGAAAGACTCACACTTTCCTAGCTTAAAACTTATTAGAAAGCCACAATAATCAAAACAGTATGGTACTGGCACAAGGGCCAATAAACACAATGGAACTGAATTTGTTCATGGGTTCAGAAACCAACCCTTACATTTATGGCCATCTGATTTTCAACAAAGGTGCCAATTTCATTCCACTGGGAAAGAATAGTCTCTCAACAAATGGTGCTAGGAAATTTAGATGTCCATATACAAAAGAATGAAGGAAATGCCAACTCATACCACATACAAACATTAACTCTAAATGGATAAAAGACATAAATATAAGGACCAGGACTACAGAATTCTGAGAAGAAAGATAAGGAAGCATCTTCAAGACTTTGTGTTAGGCAATGGTTTCTCAGACTTGACATCCAAAGCATAAACAACAAAAGAAAAACTAGATAAATGGGACCTCATCAAAATTGAGTACTTTTGTACCTCTAAGGACTTTCGTTATGAAAGTAAAACGACAACTGCACAATGGGGAAAATATTTGGAAACCATATCTCTGATAAGGGTTTAATATCAGAATATATAAAGAAATCCTTCAACTGAACAAAAAATACAAGCAACCCAATTAAATATGAGCAAAAGACATGAATAGACATTTCTCTACAGAAGATATACAAATGGTCAAAAAAGACACGAACAGATGTTCAACGTCGTTAGAAACTAGGGAAATGCAAATCAAAACCACAATCAGATTCCACTTCACATCCACTAGAAGGCTACTATTTAAAAAATGAAAAATAACAAGAGTTGGAGACGATGTGGAGAAACAGGAATACATTCATGGCTGGTGGGAATGCAAAATGGTGCAGATATTATGGAAAACAGTTTGGCAATTCCTTAGAAAGTTAATAAAGACTAGAAATACCATTTATCCTAGCAATCCCACTTCTAGTTATATATACCAAAGCTTTGAAAGGAAGGATTCAAATAGTTATTTGCACACCAATGTTCACAGCTGCATTATTCACAATGGACATTATCTAGAATTGCCAAAAGGCAACCCCAGCATGCATCAACAGGGATTGGATTTTAAAAATGTGTTATATAGACAATGAAATATTATTTAGCCATAAAAGCATGACGTTCCAATATATACAATGAATGGATGAAGTTAAACACATAAAAAGTGAAATAAATCAGACACAAAAGGCATGATCTCCCTGAAAATAAATTCAATTAGCAAATTCATAGAGTGAGAAACTAGAATAGAAATTACCAGGGACTGTTGGGGGTAGGGAATGGGATTTGATCCTTAAATGGTACATAGTTTCTATTTGGGGTGATGGAACTCTATGTTTAAATGATTTTTCTGTAAACCTATTAACTTTTCTAATTAAAAAAAAAAAAAGATAACAGTAGTCCAGAGTCAGATTGTGCTGGTTTGAAAGGATGTATGTACTCTAGAAAAGCCATGTTTTAATCTTAATACCATTTTGTAAATCCCTATTTAGCACTGTATGCTTGAAGCTACAATTAGATCATCTTCCTAGAGATGTGATTTGATCAAGAGTGGTTGCTAACTGGATTAAGTGGAGACATGTCTCCATCCATTTGGGTGGATCTTCATTAGTTTACTGGAATCCTATAAAAGAGGGCACATTTTGGAGGAAGCGAGAGATTTCTGAGAGCAGAGAATGACATAGCCACGAGAAGCAGAGAGTCTACCAGCCAGCGACCTTTGGAGATGAAGAAGGAAAATGTCTCCCAGGGAACTTCATGAAATAGGAAGCAAGGAAAGAAAGCTAGCAGATGACGTCATGTTTGCCATATGCCTTTGCAGATGAATGAGAAACCCTGACCATGTTTGCCATGTGCCTTCTCACTTGAGAGAGAAACCCTGAACTTCATCGGCCTTCTTGAACCAAGGTATCTTTCTCTGGATGCTTTAGCTATAGACTTGTTTTAATTAGGACATTTTCGCAGCCTTAGAACTGTAAACTAGCAACTTATTAAATTCCCCTTTTAAAAGCTATTCCATTTCTGGTGTACTGCATTCCGGCAGATAGCAAACTAGAACACAGACTATGGCATCTTAAATTTTCATCCTTAAACGTTACTGGTCTTTTCCAAATTTCACAGCCAAATAAATAAAAAGCGCACACTGTTACCATCCTTCCCAACTTCATTACTTACGAGTGGAACAAAGTTCATCTGGCATACTTAAATAAACTGAAAGAATAAGACTTCTGTGTTGTGACAAGAATCTAGTACATTGTGAGCATATAGTTATTATTTGATCTTGATGCTTTTCTGAAATGGTAGGGTAATAATCTATTACAAATTTTATTTAGGACATCAATGGCAATTTTGGATATTCTGAAAATGTCTTCTTACCAGTCTGTTTCTCGAGGTTTGGAGGAATTACATCCGATTCAAATTCACCTTTATCATCTTCTGTCTCAGTTTGTTGAGTTAAATTAGTAATTAGTTCAGTGGAAGAGCTTGCTCGCTTAGAGGTTATGATAATATCTTCAAAGTCTTCTGGTGATGGTGCATCCTGATACTCCAAGGTAGTTTGGTCTGATCTGGTTGAAGCACTGCTGTTTTCTTTGCTCACATCCAGTTTCTCCAAACTCTGAGAGGTTATATCCTGTGACTTTACATTCATTTCTTGATGGCCCTTCTCAGGATTATTTAGGGAAAAAGACATCTTATCTCTGCTTTTCAGCCCCTCAGTTTCTGCTGTAACACCACATTTATGTAAAGGTGTAGAAACAAATACTTCTGTGTTGCTGTCTTCCACAACCTGTTAAAATAAAAGATTTGAAAAGAAAAAATTTTACTAATAAAATTCACAGTCAGGTTCAGTTCTTAACTATCAATTCCAATCTTACCCATTACTTCTATACTCAGTATTTCTCCAAACTCTCTCTCTAATCAAAATTCACTATTTTTAAATATATTCTCTTCAGATACAAGACTAAAACTTTATGGTTGCTATTATACTTCCCAAAGGGGTAATAATTTGGTATTTTTAAAAGACCAAAGTAGGCAAGATAACCAATAATCCTTGAATGGGCTCCTATTAACTTAAGAATAGAGTTCTAAAACTTCCCTCCTAAATAGACCAATTTGGAACTTAAGAGAAACAGCACAATATAGGTTTAAAAAAAGAACAAGCAATCAAGCAAAAACAGGGCCTAAGAATGAGGAAATCTAGAGTCTAATCACATTTCAGCCACCAAGGACTACAGGTAACTCCCTTGCTACTTCAGAGACTTATTTTCTAAAGTGCCTTTCAGATTATTTTGTGATTTTCTGGCAAGGTTGTATATAAAAACCTGGGGTTGACTGTCATATAAGTAGTTTTCACTTGATAGGAACTAATATATGTTTTAAATTTTTATTTTTTTCAATGAGCAAACTTACCCTAGCAGTCCATTTTGTGGTTTCGCCTTCTTCCATGAATGAAATTCTAGTTTCTTTAAGGCGAAAAGGAGGAGTAAGAGACCTTCCAGGTGATAGAGAGGGAGATGCCAAAGGTGTTGTTCGAAGACCAGATCTTAAGATGGACTGAGGAGTGAACTCAGCAAATCCAGAGGAAGTAACTGACATGGCCAAAGTTTTAGCTTTCTATGAGAAAGACCAAATATAATTCCACCGTTAGTGTGTGTTTGTAAATGTTACTTATACAAGACTGGATCAATCAATATTCACAGTAGTGGAAATTCTCTAATTTCCAACAGATTTTCAATCCTAACTAACATAAACCATGAAAAAAAGAAAAGTTATGCCAGATTACTTGACAGAAAATACAAAATTCTACTCAGAGATTTCTATATGAAAGGTTACAAAACATAAAATTACATTTATAATCATGGTGAAGTCCTTGATTATTAACATTTATTCAATGAAATAACAAAATGCCAATTAGTAAGCTCAACTATTTAATGTTTGTAAGCTTTAAAATTTTAGATAGGTGAAAGAGGTGATCATGTCTGAAGTGATTACAAACATAACCTTAGGCTAATTACTTATAGGAAGTAATCCAAATTAATAATAGTGACTTTAAGAATGTTTTCAAACAAATATAATTTAATTTCAACATGAAAATCTAATAGTAACTGAATTGCTTATTAAAACCCTCTGAGGATTTTTAATAATGAACAAAAATAATCTGTAAACTACAAAGTAGAAATAATTTCTTTATTTAACTTCCCCTCTAAAGGACTTGTAAATAGATAATTGAACTTCGTTAGATATGTTACAAAATTATAATGACTCTTCTTTTAGACTATGAAAAGAATGGATTTGGGGGCACAGATAACAGATTATTCTCTGATTTCATTTCCTGTGAACCAAGTTGGAGAGAATATAAACTGCGATTTTTTTGACTGATGAAGAAAGAGTAAAAGTAAAAATACCATACAAGAGGAAATTGTCAGAAGAATAATTTTATAAATCTTCTGATGAACTTAAAAAAATTATCTTAGCATTTATTGAAGTACCTTTTATTCAACTCGAAAAATATGAATTCCTTAGTTATTTATAAATAAATCTGGTTAGAGTATCAGCTACAAATTATCATAAGTTTAGCTTTGTGGTTTCTCAATAAGAGGGTGGAAGAAAGGTAATTTAATTACAGACAGGAAGGTTGGTAGAAAGGAGTAAAAGTTTACAGTCTCATCAAAAGAGTCAGAAAATTAAAAGAAAAAATAAATCTAAGAACTCAAAAGCATTGATAGAAATAACAGTTTAATGGCAAAAGCAAAGGAATTTTTTAAAACAACAAAAACCACTTAAGAACTTGAAAGTATTTTGCAAAGGAAAAGGCCAACTGTTATTATCAGAGAACTAGAGAGCCTTGTCGACATTTATATTAAGGTTGTATTAAGGATTATATTAAGGATTGATAACCTTAAGCATAATGTGAGTGAGCAGAAAAGGGTAAATTTAGTGAACAGTATTAAAATACATTACGCATTTTGGAAAGATATTCACTAAAACAACAACAACAACAACAACAAATAAATAAATAAATACAGGAAGAAGCTGTTGGTTATCCAGAATGTCAGTTTTAAATAGCTCATTTTCTTCTATATTAGAAAAATAGTAACTCCTTAGTTTCACAATGAATGGTGGATATGCAACACTTACTTTAACTACAAGAGGAGTTTCAAGTAAATGTAATTCTGATGCTCTGATGGTGTTTTGATGTGATCCTTTTAATTGTGGACTTAATGGCAACGTACCAGATGACAGGTTCAAAGGAGATCTGGTGAGGGTTTGCTGAATAAACCCCAAACACTGAGAGGGCTGGGGGATAGGACGAGCAACCAAATCCAGCAGTCTGTAATCAGAATACACATACAAATAAAAAACCTGGGTTACTTATTGACTGAGCTACAAAAAAGAAACAAAAGAATTTACATTTAATTATTCAGAATATCTATATTCAAAATTATAAAGTGCCAAAAAGAGAATTAGGAACTCTAAACAACAACTGATTTTTTAAAAAAGAGTTCTAGTCCTCCTCCCTTCTTTTTTTCAATATTTACTAAATGCCTACCATGTGCAGGGCACATATTTTCAAATGAAGACAAACTGCTAAATGATTCAGAATATTAAAGAAAAAAGGATAGTGCTTCCCAGCAATCCATTTTCTACAATACACTGTCATCCCACATAAAAAAATCCTTTCACCTATGTATATATAATGAATAAGTCACCTTGAAAAACATAAAGTATGGCTTTTTTTACCCTTTTGGTTCTGAAGCAATAAAGAATAGACTGACAAAAAAAAGGTACTTTTTAAAAATTAATGAGTTTATGACAAAAGAGAATCTCATACTTAAGTGAGTGGTTTTCCATATCCCAGAACCAGATGATATCCAATGTGATATCACACCACAACGAACCCTACTGTAAACAATGGACTATAGGTAATAGTATGATGATGAAAGTGTTCTTTCATGAATCATAACAAATGTACCACACTAATGTAAGGTACTAATAATAGTGTGATAAATGGGAACTCTGTATTTTATATATTTTATGCACGATATTTTTGTAAACCTACAACTTCTCTAATAAAAACATTAAATTTAAAAAGTGACCTCATTGATGACTTGTATTATGAAGTCTATACAATTCAAGTAAACTTACAAACTTATTTCACAGACACTTTAAATTCTAAAAGGAAGCTTTCAGTTTACAACTTCTGTGGGACCATTTTGTACAGGTCATTCCTTCTTCCCCAATTTCCTAATAGTCTATTTTACGGTTATATTTTATATTTTATAGCAATAGAAAAAACACGTTTTATTTCTCCAAAATGCCAATGTGGCTGAGCTAAGAATAACCACACAAGCACAGCATGCTTTGTTACCCAGAAAGACTTCAGTTGCTATATTTTTCATGTCATTCTATCCTCTATGTTCAAATAAGATTTTCACTATTGGGATGGTAGACCAACACAGGTCATAGTTGCTTTAAGGCTCAACCTATTACCCAGTAGGGAACGTTCCAGGAAGCAGTTTCTTAATTCAGGTTTTTTCCACTTGTTATGCTATGCCAAGCACAGCTTTGAAATTTTTACCAAACGGCCAAGAGATTTAGATACCTTTTCAAGAATATCCAATCAGGCTGCTAGATATTTCTTTTTCTATTCCAATTCTTCCCTTCCTTTGCTATTTGCATTAAACTGTTTGCTAAATTTTATATTTATAAAATTTATATATATATATATATATACTCCAAGTATGTATTTGGTTAAATGCTCTGCTGTGTGTTAACATTTTAAAGTCTATGGTGTGATATTTAAATGCTGTTTCCCAAAAGCAGGGCCTATGCAACAAATGGCACCTACTACGTAAAAGCAAAATTTTTATACCAACAAGACTTAATATTTAAGTTATACTAAATAAAAATTATCAAAATAAGTATTTTAATTAAGTTACTTTCTAAAGGAGATTTGAAATATTGCATTAGGCCTTAGGATTTTTACAATGGCTGATGTAAATACTTCCTTGACCATGATCCAAGCAACAAATGCATTGAGATCACACAAACAAAACAAATTATACAAAGCAGCAATTGCCCTTATACATGCATTGCTGACATTTCACGGAAATATGCTCATCAGAATCCGTTAAATCTATACACTACTCACTAATACAAACCAGTATGAAAAATACAGAATTAGGGAACAGAACAATTTTTATAAAAAGTAAATATTCACGCCTCAATCAGCTCTGTTCTATCTGTGTTAATACTGGCTTTCAAGGATCCTCATCAGACATTTAATATTTCTTTCTCAAGTCCCGTACACCATAGCTAAAGATTCTAAAAACTTTTATTATACCTCCTTCCTCAAACCCCAGACCTATTCATATAAAAGTGGCTAGGAAAAAATGACTTGGGAAAAAAATTAGAACTTTTCTACAAAAAAGGACGTTGGTAATGATTTCCATTTAAAACTACCTTCTCACCATCTCATAAGAGTAATTTAAGACAAACCAACTAAATCTTTTCTAAAGAAGGAAAAATCTTTTCCAGTTTCAAAATATGCCCATTATGTGCTTTTTTTAATTTTATCATCTTTAGCAACTTATTTATGTTTTATTTCCAATACCCTTTATTCATTATAATCAACATTCTTTGAACTTCTTTTTAACAAACCTACCCTCCTCTCCTTTGGTAAGCTCTAGTCTGCTATCTATCTCTGCAAATTTCCATTATGAGCTTTGTAAACTGCTTTGGCTTCAATTTAATGTGCATTATTATGTTATTCTGAGTCTCTTAACCAGAGTTTCAAAAATATCTATCATTTTATTTAAAAATACCTATCATCTTATTCCCATAAAATAATGTATTTTTGTCCTTGATAAAACTCAAATCATGGCTATATTTAACAAATCAAACCATGAGCATATTACTAAGGACAAACGATTGAGGTATATCAAGAGACACTTTTTTGTACTTTGCTACTGATGACTATGAGCAGTTTATAGCTAGCTATCCATTGTTCTTAAATACAATAGTTATAATCACAATTTTATCTTGGATTCTTAGTTATTTACTTTTCCAATACCAAAGCCTAAAAGTAAAAGTACCATAGCAACAAGATCAAATAACAGAAAAGAAAATATCCAATTTATTTTTTCTTTCTTTTTTGTTTATTATTATTATTCTTTTTTCTTATTTGAGACTATAAGCTTTTGATAAGTGTTAAATTTCATGAACTTGATAACTGTACTTACGGTAGTTATGTAAATGAAAAGTACATGGAATTATTAAGTGTTCAAGGAAGATGATGTATATAGCCTACTATTTTGAATGTTTAGAATATAGATTCACAAATAGGTAGATAAACAGAATGATATGGCAAATGTGACAAACTATTATAAGTTGGTGAATCTGGGTGAGGGGGGTACAATGGAATTCTCTGTACAGATTTTAGATTTTTTTTGCAACTGCCTTCGAAATTTGAAATTATATCATAATAAAGTTCTTTTTTTTTTTTAAGTTTGCTTCTGCAGTTTAACCTACTACCCCTCCTTTCCCCCCTTGCTCACATGGGACATGAATCCCAGGGAAGTAAATCTCCCTGGCAACCTGGGACATGTCTCTCATGGATGAGCCTGGCCTTGGCTATGTAGGGGGAAGAGAAATGAAACAAAAGAAAGTTTCAGTGGCTGAGAGATTTCAAACAGGAGTTGAGAGATCATTCCGGAGGTTAATCTTATGTAATATATATATATCCCTTTTCAGTTTTTGCTGTATTGGAGTAGCTAGACTGAAATACCTGAAATTGATGAAGTATAATCCAATAGCCTTCATTCTTGAGGATGACTGAATAACTATAGAGCTTTTAAGGTGCGTCTGTGTGATTGGGAAACTTTGTGATTGACACTTCCTTTATCCAATGTGTGGACAGATGAGTAAGAAAAATGATAAAAAATCCCATAAACAAGAGGGGGGTGGGCGGATATGGGATGTTCTGGGTACTCTTTCTTTACTTTTATTTTCCTTTATTTTTTCGAGTAAGGAAAAATGTTCAAAAATCGAATGTGAATGTAGACCAAGACAAAGAACATGTCCAAACTGGGAAACACAATTCAATCTACCCCATGGTCAGAAGCACAAGTTCTACACAGCAGTTTTAGTCACAATTATGAAGATTTTGTAGTTAAATAAACAAATATTTAAGTGTGTGGATACACACACAAATGCAGGAAGGAAAACTGAAAAAATAAAACTGTTAATGTATTAAAATATATAAATAAAATTCTTTTTAAAACTTGCCTTTAATATCTTAATGGTAATTATGCAATAACTATGAATGTTAAAGAATTAAGAATTATCAAAATAGTTTTAGGGGGCAGGCCAGGGTGGCTCAGCAGGCAGAGTTCTCACCTGCCATGTCCAAGACTAGGGTTTGATTCCCGGTGCCTGTCACGCAAAAATAGTTTTAGGCTAAAACTAAAAAACTCCATTTCTTCCTTTTACCTAAGAATATTTTACTTTTAATTCACTAGCAACCTATACCTTTGTGAAATTTGTCTTTAAATTATGTTGTAAATTAAGACTTTACATATACATTAATGAGAAAGCCTGGAAAACATTCTTTCCAGGTAATTTCCTCTGGGTGTTTTTGGCTGATATGTGATTATTAAAAATTTTGGTAGGAGTCAGCACCATAAACAGCAGAATTTTCTACGGGTAGGACCCTTAAAAAATGTAAGAACCCAAGCTGGATAACTGGTGTGTGTTTTAACTTTTCCAAACTCACCCAAGTGCACACGTATTTAGTGTTATTTCCCATCAACCTAAAGCCAAAGCAAGGAATTACCATTCAATTGTACCAGAGAAAGAACAGGAAATTTTTGAAATATGTAGATATGTACTGAGGTCCTAGGACAGCTGACTACCACAAGATTATGAGACTAGTATCACCAGCCATTTGTGAAGATTTTCTTATTCAAAGATCCTTTTATGTTTGAGATTTCTTTTTCTCAAATTCAAATCTTCAGGAAAAACATTAGGTATAGTTTGGATTTTCTACTTAATTCTCTCTTTTTTCATTTTTTAAAAGAAAACCTATCCTCCTTTCTATCACAGGATTGCTGGATTTTAGTCCCCAAGAAGGATGATGTACAGTTTTCAAGATCATCCTATGTCTTAAAAATAACAACATAGTTTTTATGTAAATATAGGTTTTTAAAAATTGATCTCTCATTGAAACAGCTTTACTAACAGTTAAGGAAATTTTAAGACAGTTCTCTCTTACCCCATCACTCTAAAATAACAGTTTTCATTTTACTGTTTAGAATTGTCACCTAATGTGTATAAAATTTTGTATATTTGTAATCATAATATATATAAAATTCTGTGATTTTTTTACCTTCATGTTATCCTATACATACTTTTCCATGTTTCACAGCCTTTATACATATATATATCATTTTAAATATCTACATAATATTATTTTGAGTTACCATAATTTTTTCACTCCTCTATCATTTAAGTCATTTCCAGTATTTTTGCTGTTACATTTAGTGTTTCAGTATACATTTAACTTTTCTGTTCTTTTGGGTTCCTTCACTATGATAAATTTCCAAAAATACAATTCATGGGTTAAACAATAAGAAGTTTTTTTTTCCTTTGGTTGTTGTTGTTAAGTGCATATTTATTTTTCAGTTTATTTATTTGTCTCTATGCTTAAAATTTGTTGTAGTTGTATTTACTACTTATAAAAACATAAATGATTCTTATTGCCAGCTATTGTGTTTAGGTATACATGAATCAGTCTCTTCCAATATAAAAAACTGCTATAAAGCTGCAGAACTAGAGGAAGTCTCCATAAATACAACAGAAGGATATTTTAGGTTTTTGTGGGGATTCTTTAACTATATAGTGGAAAATTATTATGCAGGTGCTTACAGTATAATATTCCCCTCGCTTTGCAGTTAAGAAAATATATAAAGAACAGTCTAAGGAAGTAAGAGCAATTTAAGACATAACTAAACTCTATTGAATACCAACAGTTCAAAACAAATGCTTAAAGCTGAAGACCACATATACTCTCACTGTCTCATAGCTTGATTCTTTATAGGGAAACAGATTGTTCTATTTTCTTTCTTGTAAGTTGCAGAAAATTTAAATGAGAAACTTGTCCCCAGTTTTAACAATACTATTTTTTTAAGTGAATATCTTGTTGCTTTTAATGTTATACTGAAATATAATAATGTTATACTGAAATGTAATAATATTCTCTCTCTATGGCATATAAAGTATAGTTACCAGCCTCAAGTTATACAGGACTGCTTATATATATTAAAGTAAAAACAAAAATCTTTTTAAAAAATTGATTTGTGATGATAAATGCACAGCTATATGACGATACTGTGAATCACTGATTGTACACTTTAGATGATATGCTATGTGAATATATATCTCAATAAAAAGGAAAAAGAAAAGTGTTCCTGCATATAAAGCCACTTAAGACATTTCAGTAGGCTTTGTTCCATAAGATAAAGTTTCTAGATGAGCCAATCAAGATTAATTAGGAATTACTATGAATACAGCCTTCGTTTAGTGGTCAACGAATGAGATAATCTTAAAGAAAGTTAGCAGTTTACAATGCTTGTTTTTTTTCTTTTCTCTAAGCAATCTGTAATCTTTCTTTAAACAAAAATTTTAAGTAGATTATCATCTCATGTAAAAGTTTGAGAAATTATATTGCCCAAATTACAATAAAATAAAAGCAAGCATTTTAAAGGATTACTTATAAAATTTTAAATATAAGTAAAAATTATGGTTGTAATTATTAACAGTATATCTTTAATGGTGATTTAATAAATTCTTACCTGGAAATTTTCTGTGATGTTTTTGAAATTGGTGTGCCAATAAAAGCCTCAGGCAGCTCTGAATCGGGGAGAGAATATTTTATAGGAGGTGGCTCTTCTATGTTAGGACTACAAAGAAAATAAAAATTTACCATTTGATTATGCATCACAGGTCCATTAAGTTAAAAAGGTGGGATTGGATGGTAGAGAAAAGGGATTACCATTCTTTACTTTATATATTTCTGCATTACTTACAAATAAACACATATCACTTTAAAATGTTAAGGGTAAAAAAAAAAATCATTGTAAGAAATATAGCTAACATAAAAAGAAAGAACAGTTTTTCCTTTCTACATTTACACACCCTAAGAAAATTAGGCTGGGGTGTTTATGAATGTTCCTGATGTCCAGGAAATATTAATAAGTAGCATGACTATAAAAAGCATACAGAAAAACATACCTATTGTAAGGTGAGATGTTAGTTTTAGGTTCACTGCTTGCCCAAACCTCACCAATTTTAGATAACACATTATTGATGAAAGCAGATCTTGTTAACACAGTCCCTGTTACAGCTTGTTTTGGAACTGCTGATAATGGTTTGGGTCTAGAAACTGTAAAATGAAAAATGTAGGATTTAATTTCATCTCTAACCATGAAGGAATTTATTAAAAGAAGAATCAATATGAAAGAATGGTTGTAAAACAAGAATTATAAGTTAAAAGTAGCTGAATTACATTTGGTCTAGCAATAGCTGAGCAGAAATTTAACAGTTTGGACTTTTAGGAGATGGTAATAAAATTATTCTACATGTGCTCTGTAAGTTAGACAAGAGTTTTCAACTGGAATTAGAAGAGTTATTTTTTTTTCCACACTACATTACTAAACAAATAGTAAAATTTTCCAAGAAAGCCTTTTATTTCTTGAGATACAGTAGCCAGTAAAAAACCACTACATGGGACGAATCACTATATATATTAGCAGAAGTGAACAAATGAAACATTACAATGGTTATCAAAGAGCTAACCATTCAATATCTTTCCTACCCCAATAATTTTATGAAATTCAATAAAATCTTACCTTCTCGAAGAACTGATGATGCTGACAGATGGTAAGGCTTAGCTCGCTCAATAGCTAATTTTCGCTGGACTCTAGGAAGGATTTTCCCATATTGTTCTAATATAGAATTTCGAGCCACTGACCTCTCCCGCAAACGAGGATCACGATCATTCTATTGAATGTACAATAATAGGTAAAAATATGATCTTAAAGAAATATTAGGAAAAATGCTTATATATTTATCATTTAAGGTATAAGAAAGAACATTCAAAAACACCTTTTTCCTCCATACATACCACTTCTTCCAAACCAAACATGAATCTATTTTTTATCAATAATTTCCTGACGATAAGTTCCAAGTCTCTGCAACCAAGCCTTGATTCTTCATAATTAATAAAAACAATAGCTGTCATTTACTAAGCATCTCCATGTGTCAGGCAACAGGTTACTTCACACACACCTCTCTGCATCCTCACATCCTCATAAAGAAGGTATAATAATCGTTTTACAGAGGAGGAAACTAAACCCAGAGAAGGAGAGTGATGAGTCTTAAGAGCTCAGAGATAATTAAGAATTAGTCTGAATCCTGAAGTCTATGCTCTTTCTACCTGATAATAACCCCTACTGCTGACCTCTACCTCTTCCTCCCATTTTCCCTGAGTGAAGTGTTAGACTGGAAAGATTGTTCATAGATATTTGAACAGAAAGGCACACAAAGGTAGGTACAGAAAATCAGTTAAGTAAAAATGGCCTGCTACCAATTTTGTCATAGTTATATAGATTATAATAATAGACCGTATAAGGTACAATGGTTACCAAACCACAATCTGTTGTATAAATAACAATTAAAAAAAAGAAGAAGTCCCTGGTTCCCCTTCTCTCTTGTTTCCCATAACACAGAACTTTAAATTTACCATTAGATTAATCTTCAGAGTTTGGTTCAACTTCAAGGCAGGGATATAATTGGCACGCTGCAAATGGTGAACTAAAAGGAACTCATGATTCTGAACACTGGCACTGGACTGCAAAAATTTCACTAAACACTCCTAGAAAGAGCAAAAATAGATACATAAGCTATCAATTTAATCTGTGTTTCAGATAAGTTTACACTGATAAATCATTACCTGCTCAGTGTCTGTAAATGGTAACTTCAATAAATCCTCCATTAAGCCCATTTCGTGACAGACTTCATATATGTGCTTTAGTAACTCCTCTACATTCATCCTATTAGAATGTTGTCGCAGTAAACTCCATGCCTCAACCATGCACCTGAAATCAATGTTTATCAAAGTATAATTTTAGAAAATCTAATTAAATGTTGAATATAAGTAACCCAGTTAAAGGATTTCAAAGATATTTGTACATTTAGGTATTTATAAAATTCAGTATTATATGACTCCCAGGGATGAGCCTGGCCCTGGCACCATGGGATCAACAATGCCTTCCTGACCAAAAGGGGGAAAAGAATTGCAACAAACAAGGTATCAAGTTCAGGGATGAGCCTGGCCCTGACACTGTGGGATCAACAATGCCATTCTGACCAAAAAGGGGAAAAGAAGTGTAACAAATAAGGTATGAGTGGCTGAGAGAGTTCAGAGTTGAGAGGCTACAAAGGAGGTCACCCTTACAGATGCTTCAGTTAGACATTGCTTCCTATCATAACTTGCCAAAACCCAACCAAAACCATCCCTAACAATCCTAAATACCTAGTGCATAATATAAGCTTCTGCAAAGGTTCCATGCACTAGGATAACTTTCCAAAACCTATGGCCTCCAGATGTGTCCCTGCACCAGAAAAGTTCTGAAGTACAGAGGAGCCAGCCTTTCCAGAATATCAGTTAGTTCCACCCCCAATCCCGTATTATCAAAAGCCCCTTCCAATGTGAAAAAGTTCGAATGGGCATGGCCCAGACACCCCTGAGAAGTAAGAGAAAGATCAAAGGTGATGGAGTTATACAGAGAAGGCAGGGTTTAACAAATGAATATGAGTGCTGAATCACTATACTAATACTTCTTTTTAGCCTCGAGTACCTTAGAGTAGTTAGAGTGGAAGCCTAAAACTGTGGAATTGCAACCCAAACCAAACTCTGAAAAGTGTTCTATAATTAATTGTTGCAGTATGCTTTGAAATTTATTGGGTTTTTTTTGTATATATATATATTTCACAAAAAAATGCAATGAGTATTAACTGCTGCATTATCAATCTTGGTAGTAACACCAATAGCAAGACAAGGAATGTTTATGCTGGTTTGTATCATTAAGATTTTAAGTACAAAATAATTGGGAAGTAAAGTAAGTATACAGGAGTTCAAAGAAGACAAAAAACTAATGTGCTCTGTATGGAATAGCTGGGAACTGAGATTCGTGGGGTAGGACAGAAAATTAGGACTTCAAGGAAGTGGCACCCAACATTAGAAGTGTAGAGAAGAAAATAAGCAATGGCCTACACATGGAAAACATACATATTGTGTTGATGGGGGTATGGAGGGTATGGTTCGGTAGTAGAAGATTTTGGTTCATCTGCAGCAATATGCGACTGGAAAACCTGGTTCAAATTAGTGCCCTGTGGAGGTGACGAGACAGTCCTTTAAATGAAGCAGTGTTTCCTAAGTCTTCCACACTGACATGGGAATTACAGAAGCTTTAAAAATGCCAATATTCAACTCTCATACCCCATTAATATGAGTATCTTGGAATGACACCTGAATATATATATCAAAAGTAAATTACATATAGGCTATGACCCAACAATTACACCACAAAGAATACACTCCACAGAAATACTAGCAAAATTGCTTAAAGATTTATGTACAAGAACATACACGATAATATGGACTACCACGGAGCCCATGTATGAGGCAAAAATACTCTTACTTGGCCAATCATTATATATTAAGTAAAAAAAGAAAAAGAAAATTTAAAACAGTGCGAATAGGTGGGAAGCTGGCATAGTAGGAAACTTCAAGAATCAGTCCCTCTACCAAAATAACTATTGAGGGGGTGCAAGGGTAGTTCAGTGGTAGAATTCTTGACTGCCATGCAGGGCACCAGGGGTCAATCCTGGCCCATGCACTTCCAAAACAAACAAACAAAAATGCAACAAATGGTGCTGCAATAATGGGATTCTCACATGGAAAAAGAATGAAATGTGACCCCCCCCATACAGCATACAAAAACAAAACAAAACAAAAACTATTAAACTGGCAAGTAATGTCTGTGTCAACTATTTTGAAATCCTGCACTCTAGTGGGACATTGTGCAGCATCCAGGAAGCTGGATGAAGAGTCTGATAAACTGTAGTAAATATCAGTGAATTTTAGCCTCCATACAGTGGCTACCATTCTTCATTCCCAAGCCATGTGGCAGGTAGCAATGGGGACTGCAACCCAGGTTCCTCCAAAATTCTGTGTGTGTGTGTGTGTGTGTGTGTGTGTCAGTCCAATTGCTGATCACTGCTTTTTGATCAGCTACTTCAGGCAGAAGTGGCAGAGGAGCCTTAAAGAGGCAGTACATACACATTTTTTTCTCTTCCCTTTTTCTATTCCTTGTTTGGTAGCAATTTGTGGAAAACTCACAAATTGAAGGCTCCAGGCCCCAACAACAACAAATAAAGAAGATGAGAAATCCCAAAGTAGTAGGAGAAATAGATTTCCATAGCTATAAAAACATAATACTCAGAATGTCCCATTCTCAACAAAAAAATTATAGAATACAGAGAAAAACAGGAAAGTATGGCCCATTCACAGGTAAAAAAGAATTTGCCAGAAACCATCCCTTAAGAAGCTCATATATTGGAACTATTGGTCAAAGACTTTTAAATCAATTGTCTTAAAAACGATCACAAAGCAAAAGGAATCCACATTCAAAGAACTGAAGGAAAACAGAAACAGTAATTTTGGAGCTGCAAAGTATAGTAATTTAAATAAAAAGACACCTTCAACAGATTTGAAAAGGCAGAAGAAAGGATCAGAAAACTTAAAGACAAAACCATTCAAATTAACCAATGTGAGGAACATGAAGAAAAAAATAAAGAAGAAATAATGAACTGAGCCCAAGGGACCTGTGAGATTTCATCTGGCATACCAATATATATATTACTGGAAAGCCAGAAGAACAATGGAGAGAAAAAGAGTAGGAAAAGGATTTAGAATAATGGCTAAAAACTTCCCAAATCTGATGAAAGACATGAATATACACATCCAGAAAGCTGGATATACAAGCAGATGACTCTAAGAGGTGTATATACCAAGACATACTATAGAGAAATTGTAAAAAATCCAAAGAGAGGATTCTGAAGCAGCAAGAAAGGAATGACTTTTCACATACAAGGGATCCCCATTAAAATTAACAGTGAATCTCTTATCAGACACATGGATGTCAGAAGACAGTGGGATGTGATAATTTAAATCCTTAAAGGAAAAGCCTGTCAAACAAGAATTCTATATGCAGCAAAAATATCTCTCAAAAATGAACGAGAAATTAAGACATTATCAGATAAACAAAAGCTGAAAATGTTCATTTCCAAAAGACCTGTGTATAAGAAATGCTTAAGAGAGTCCTTCAGGCTGAAATGAAAGTACACCAGTTACTTGAAGCCGGGAGGAGATATAAAGCACACTGGCAAAGATAACTATATATATAAATGTAAAAAATATTATATTATTAGATTTTGGTATGCAATTGCCTCCTCCCCATAATATGATTTAACAGGAAAATGTGTAAGATGACATTCTAAATCTATGTTAATGGGCATTCGGTGTATAAAGTTATAATCTGAGACAATAACAATATAGAGGAGGAGGGACTGAGATATTTGGTACAATGAAAAGTCTTGAAATAAATAGTGGTGAAAGTTACATAGTATTGTCAAAGTACTTGATGGCAAATAATTGTACACCAAAAATTATTTTTATGCTACATTTTATCACAATTTATAATTAAACAATAACTATTAAAAATCGTATGAACTGTGGCTATAATTTTTAAAAACTAACCTAAACACAACCTGTAATTGCTAAAGGGGTAAGAATACAAAATGGCAAAGATAATACCAAAGAGGTCATTTTCTTTAAAAACAAAAAACCAAACCTCATTCCTAGTAATTAGCCAACAGTAATTTTGATTTTATTAGATATCTTTTTTTAAAATAAATTTTCACTCATCAAAAAGAATTAAAATACAAATTAGCAGAAAATAACTTCAATGCAAATAGCCTTTATAGGATTTGTATCTAGACTATATAAAGAATTCCTCTCAATAAGGAAAAAAAAACCCAAAGTAAAGATGAGCAAAAGACATGAAGATACTTCACAGAAGAAATGCAAATGGACCACAAACACATGAAAAATGCTCAATTCATTAGAAATCAGGGCACTGCAAATGATCAAAATTAGATAATATTTCACATCCATAAAACTGAAGAGCATTGGAAAGTTTGATTATCAATGTTTTGGTGAAAATGTAGTAAAGGGAATACGTTCTAGTTTGCTAGCTGCCGGAATGCAATATACCAGAAATGGAATGGCTTTTTAAAAGAGGAATTTAATAAGTTGCTAGTTTACAGTTCTAAGGCCAAGAAAATGTCTTAATTACAAGTCTATAGAAATGTCCAAAGGCATCCAGGGAAAGAAGGCCGATGAAGTTCACAGTTTCTTTCTCATCTGGAAGGGCACATGGCAAACACAGTCAGAGTTTCTCTCCCACCTGGAAAGGCACATGGTGAACACAGCATCATCTGCTAGCTTCTTCTCCTGGCTTCCTGTTTCATGAAGCTCCCCATGGGCTGTTTTCTTTCTTCATCTCCAAAGGTCATTGGCTAGTGGGCTCTCTGCTTATCTCGTGGCTATGTTGTTTTTCTCTGGCTCTCTCTTGAATCTCTTTATTCTCCAAAATGTTTCCTCTTCTATTGGACTCCAGAAACTCATCAAGACCCACACAAATGGGTGGAGACATGTCGCCACCCAATCCAGTTCAACAACCACCCTTGATCAAATCATATCTGCAGGGAGATGATCTGATCACAGCCACAAACATACAATATTGAATAAGGACTATTCTGCTCCTATGAAATGGGACCCAGATTAAAACATGGCTTTTCTAGGGGAAATACATCCCTTCAAACCAGCATAGGGAACATTCATATATTGCTCTGGAAAACAATTTAGCACACCTAGTTAAGTTGAAAACACATAAATCCTGTGACCCAGCAACATGTGAACCAATAGATACAAAAAACTGTTCATAGAAGCATTATTCATAAAAGCAAACAATTAGAAGCAATTAAAATGTCCAAAGATTGGAGTACAGCTAAGCCAATTATTAATAATGACTCTATAAAACAAAGTTGAGCTTTTCCACTTTTTGTAAGCAAACAAGGGAAGAATACTGACAAAAATAATCCCATTTATATAATTTCCAAAACTAGGCAAAACTAAAACAATATACTGTGTGGAATACATTCATATGTGGTAAAATTATAAAGAAAAGCAATGGAATATTAATAAATATCTTAATTAAAATGCTAAAGTATGATTTTTACTGAAATTATCATGAGCAATATTGGAAATTAAGAGCTGACATGTATAAGAAAAAATGAATATGAACATAAATTTACAGCAATTAGTATATTCACTATATAGACAGTGATACATCACTCATAGACGCAAATGTCGGCAGGCAAAGGCCATCTGTTAATTTTGTTCTGGAACTAGAATATTTTAACATATTCTGCAGGCTTTCTAAAGGCCAACAATCCAAGTAAGTGAAACTGTTAGATATGTCCTAAAAACTCAACATCTAGAATAGCTTTTTATCTCTTTTTATCAGAAAAGGCATTAAAATGTGGCTATTAAATCCTGAGAACACATGTACACAGGAATAAAACATGATTAATTTTTTCCCAAAATAAAATATATGGGATTATGATGGGAGGATTATGGGAAGATGGCAGAGAAGAAAGCTCTAGAAATCAGACCCTAACCAAAACAACTCTTGAAAGAGCAGAAACTCTCAATCAAAAAATTTTAAACTCTGCAGTCCAGTGGAACACTATACAACATCTAGGAGTAGCTTGAAGAAGAGGCTGGTCAACTGTGGTAAATACTGGTGTATTCCATCCTCCCTGTCTCATGGCAGGTAGCTTCGGGGATTGCAGCTCAGGCTCCTGGTGCAGCTCGCTGGCACTAAAGTGGGATATGAAGACCTAGTTCTCCAAACTCTGGGGTGTGCAGTCTGATTACTGATCACTGTTTTTGATGAGCTATTTCAGATGGCTGGGGTGGGCGATGGGGGGAGGGGCTGGTCTGACAGTGCCAATGTTCCAACCTCTTTCAGGCCACAGGTGCAGAGGAGGGTTAGTGATAGAAACTTTCCTCAACACCAGGGAAAACAAACAGCTGCATTAATCGAGCAAGTATTGATTCAAGGAAAAAAAAAAAATTCAGGCTTCAAAAGCCATTTAAAAAAGGTCCTGGAGTCCCTACTTGTTCTTCCCTCACCAGGGGTGGAACCAACTTGTGCTCTCATTATGGGTCCCTTACCCCTGTCCTACCCTGTGCACATACTGGGATGCAAATATCAGCACCCATTTATATGGTGCTTAAAAGTCTGAGGGATTGAGTTGAGGAGCTTCTTCCAGGGTTGTCCTCCCAGAGCTTTTCCTGAGTACAGAGAAGCAGCTTGTAGACAGGTGAGAAAGAGTTAAGACACACTGGCCTGAGGTAGAGGACCACCTGCATTAAATCATACAAGAGAGTACCCAGATGGGGATGAAAGTCTATCTCACAGGCAGCAGAGAGAGCCTTCACAGAAACTTCCAATAAACTGCAAAAGGGAGAATTCCTAAAGCCAGGAATTGTGGGGCTGCTCAAGTCTAAGAAAAGAACTGCAGATTCTCTGGTGCCAGACAGGCTTAGGTAAGAGAGAGAGGACCCAGCATTTCGCATTTGCCTCAGGTTGATTTTAGTGATAGGAGGGCTAAGCTCTAAAGGAGATCACCAGACAAAGAGCCAATATGCCATAACTATGAAAGATAATTTTTGTTTTGGCTTCTTCGTTTTGAGTAGCTCCTGACATTCAAGAAAATCTTATCCTATCATACTACTTAGACACAAACTTAAAGTACAGACAGCCCAGGGACTAAATACCAGGTTAACACTTTAAAATATGAAAACATACAGTGCACACAAAAAATTACAAGACAAAGATAGGAAGCGATGGCACATCTAAAGGAAAAAGACAAAAATCTAGAAACTATCAATGGAGAGGAAAAAACTTTGGACTTACCAGACAGACTTTTAAAAAAATGATTGTCAATGTGCTCGAGAAAATAAAGGAAAACACAGAAAAAGAACTAAAGGATATGAAGAAAACAATGAATCAACAATATGAAAATTTCTTTGCGATTCTTAGTAATAACCAAACAGAAATACAACAGTTAAAGAACACAGTAACGGAAATGAGAAGTTCCCTAGATAATTTCAACAGCAGACTGGAGGTAACAGAAGAAATGGTGATCTCAAATGCAACACAACTGAAATGATTCAGGCTGAGGGCAGAAAAAAAAAGGAATGAAAAAGAGCAAATAAAGCCAAGAGACCTGTGGGACATTTCAAGAACACTAATTGAGTATAATGGAAGTCTTAGAGGGAGAAGAGAGGAAGGGGCAGAAAAAACATTAAAAAAATAACGGCAGAGGAGTCTGGTGGCCGTGGGAAGCAGGTAGGTAGGTGTGCCAGGTTGTGGCACCTCTGGTCCTGCGGCTTGCCTCTCTGATCTTGCCTCTCTTCTCCCCTCTCTTTCTATCCCGAACTCACCATGCCACATAACCAAACCTGGGAGAAGTTCAGCCACACGACCAAGAAGCTCTACCTTGCAGACACAATGAAATCACTTGACCGTGGGTGCATATGCAGCTGCACTCCGAGTAACTGAAGACTCAGCCATCTCTCCAGAGGAGCAAAAGAAGTAATCAAAAAGTTCCAGGGAGACTGCAGAGGAAGGAATTCAGAAAACTGACCCCATAAAGTGGTTTTATGAACTTCTGGGTTCATTCCCCAAGCTGTGTATAATTTGGATCTGATCCTATTTAGCATACCAAAGATTCTGAAAACTGAACAAAGATAGACCACCACTTAGATCTCAGACTGGCAACTGGGAGGCAAACACGTGAGATCGATCTATGTAGCATTGCAAAGATTCTGAAAGCTGAACTGACACTGGAGTCGGCCCACAGAAGGAAGGCTTGGACTTTAGCCCTGAACCTAATCAGGTTCACTGCCTGCTGAAACAAAAAAATAATAAACATTCTCCATGAGATCTAATGTGTACTCACATAATATTCAAAATATCAAGGATACAATCTTTGAGACATGAAGAAACAGAAAAATCTCGGTTCATGTGGGAAAAGACAATCAACACACCAGCACCGAGATGTTCAGATATTATAATCTGACACATTAAAACAGCTATTATAAAACTGCTCCAGCAAGTAATCATGAACCTCTTGAAACCAATAGGGGAAAAAAGTTTCTGCAAAAAATAGAAGGTGTAAGAAAAAATGAAATGGACATTTTAGAACTGAAACATAGTAATCAAAATTTAAAACTTACTGAATGGTCCCTATAGTATAATGGAAATGACAGAAGAGTCAGTGAACGTGAACATATACCGTAAGCATTATCTAATCTGAACAACAGACAAGATCTGGGGGGAAAATGAACACAGCTTTAGAAACATGTGGGATAATAACAAAGGTCTAACGTTTGTGTCATCAAAGAGAACCAGAAGAAAAGAAACTGTAGTACTGAAAAGATGTTTGAAGAAGCAATGGCTAAGAACTTTCCAAATTTAGTGAAAAGCATAAACATACAGCTAAAAAGCTCAGTTAACTCCAAACAAGATAAATCCAAAGAAATATGTGCCCAGACACATCATGATAAAACTGCCAAATACTGAAGACAATGGTCTTGAAAGTAGTCAGAGAAAAACAACATCTTACCTGTAGGGGGAAAATGATATAAATAATGGTGGATTTCTCAGCAGAAACCACAGAGGCCAGAAGGGAGTAGCACATTTCTATAATGCTGGAAAAAAAGAACAATCAATCTAGAATTCTGTATCCAGTGATAACATCCTTCAGGAATGAAAGTGAAATAAAACTGTTCTCAGGATGAAGGAAAATAAAGAGAATAATTACCAGCAGACCTGGTCTAAAACAATTTAAAAAGAAATTCTTCAAACAGAAGGGAAATGAAATCATAAGGAAAAATGGCACATTCAGGAATGAAGGAAGAGCAAGAGAAATGTTAATTATCTGGGTAAAAAGAATACTTTTCTACTGAGTTCTTTACAAATATGTTTGTCCTTGAATTATAACATCGAAAAAAAAATAATGGCAGAAAACTCCCCAAACTTTGCAAAAGATGTCAATATGTACATTCAGGAAGCCCAACAAACATAGGTGCCTGTACACCTAGTAATCAAATTGTCCAATGCCAAAGTTCTAAAAGTTTTAAGAGAAAATGAATAAGTTATGTACAAGGGGATCCCAATAAGATAAAGGGTTGATTTGTCATCAGAAAGGAACAGTATATTGGAAGTGCTGAAACTGGCAATTCCATCTTTGCGCAAAGATGGAAGCCACCCGAGTGTCCATTAACCGATGACTGGATAAACAAAACGTGGTATATACATACAATGGACTATTATTCAGCTGTAAAAAGAAATGAAGCTCTGATACATGCAACAATATGTACGAACCATGAAGACATTATGTTGAGCGAAATAAGTCACAGACAAAAGAACAAATCCTAGTGTGATAATGTGCGCAGTCTCACTATATTAAGAGAACGAATCTTTTTAAAAAAATAACTATTTCTACTTTTGTGGCCTGTACATTGAATTCCTTTTCTGGCTTTTCCGTTTATTAGGCTAATTAGCCCTTTCTGGAGGTGTTTTTTATCCCTTAACTTTGTCATTTGCAAATTGCAGATTACAGAAGGGCATACGGTGTGCTGTATTAAAAAAAACAAAAACAAAAGAAAAAGCAGCGGGGGAAAAAAGCAATGGAGTGATGGGGGAAAAAATATATATGCATTTGCTTACATACGCCCAGAGTATCTCAGGAAAGACAACAGTGACAATGATTAACATTGATTATGTACCAAGAGTGAACACTATATATCCTCCTGTGCCTCCCAAATGTTAAAACGTGTAAATATCTTACTTATTTCCAAAAACAAAAAGGCTATTTGCCTCCTCACTCTCCACCTGATAATTTAGAGGTTAGTACCCCAGAAAAACATGTTCTTAAACTTAATCCATTCTTGTGGGTGTGAACACATTGTAAGTAGGACACTTTGATAAGGTCACTTCACTTACAGTATGGCCTAACACAATCAGAATGGGTCTTAATCCTACTACTGGAGTCCTTTATAAGCAAAATGAAATTCAGACAGAGAGAGAAAACCTTAGGAAGCAAGAAGTTGAAGGTCAATGGTACCTGGAAGATAAAAGAAAGGCCAGAAGAGGCTGCCATGTGACAGAAAAACCAAGGACAAAGGATTACCATCAGCCAGCCCCAGAATGCAACAGCCTGGGAGAAAGTACCACTTCGAAGAAGCCTTGAATTTTTTTTTTTTGCATGGGCTGGCACCAGGAATCAAACCTGGGTCTCTGGCATGGCAGGTGAGAACTCTGCCTACTGAGCCACCATGGCCCACCCAAGATGCCCTGATTTTGAACTCCTCCTAGCCTCAAAACTATAAGCCAATAAATTCTCACTGTTTAAGCCAAGCCAATGCATGGTATTTGCTCTGGCAGCCAGGAAACTAAGATACCAATTGGGAGTGGTTATCAGAATCAACTTTTTAGTTTTCTAGTAGATTCTGACAGCCACTCCCAAGCGAGCAGATACACGAGCAGGAAAAAGACGAACACATTTTATTTAGGATTTATCAAATACCAATCTCATAATGGTATGTAGAATACACTTGATAGCAAAAATCAAATGACAAAATTTGTTCAGCTTCTCCCATAACAGGAGAGTACATAATTTATATGCAACTGTTATACTAGCAACACTAACATAAATTTTAAGACAAGAGAGTCCTCAAATTTCCCCTATTCTTTTTCTTCCTATGGAAGAACAATGATGAAAACAATTTCAACTGTTGAAAGACTAATGTGTTGGTGGTAAAAAAATATAAAAATAAAAAATGAAAAATATATAAAAAAAATAAATCTCATTTAAAAAAGGAACATATGGCTGGTACTTTCCATCTCACAATCTCTTATACAGATGTACCAAAGCTCTCATTGACTATGAAAACTCCAATAAACCTCTGGATAAGGCTCAGCTGAAAAGTAGAGATGTGAAGTTGGCTGAGTGCTACCAAAAACTTGAACAGCTTTCTGAATCTGCAAAAGAAGAACAATGTTTCCCTTTTGCCAAGCTGCATTGACTTGTTCAAGAACAACTGATTAGCCTTTATTCTGAATGAAGTAAAGAAAGCAAATGGGAAAACCAGTATCACTTGCACTTAAATTGGTACCCACGGAAGATTTAACAGTTGTGACTTTAGACTAAAATCATGTGAATAAATATTCTGATTTCTTAAAAAAAAAAGAAAAAAAAAAGTCATATGGAGGTCCTTGGCAATACAGCAGAAAAGAGAACCTAAAAAATCCCCCTGTGGCAAATGTTCTAAAGATGCTATACTAAATATAAACACCTTTGAAATGCAAAGCTGGGACCAAAATGAAATTAAAACAAAATTCCAGAGAGGTAAACAAGCAAGACTGAAACCCAGGGACTCAAGTGAAAGTAAAGACATGAAGAAAAGATACACTGGATACAAACAACAATGGAAAGAAAGTTGCTCCGGCTGCACTGACAATCAGTCATGATAAAACAGGGTTACCATATAATAGAGGTTTAAAGTCACCCCACAAAAAGAAAGCTATTTTAAACTCTTATGTACCTAATATTCAAATGCAAAGGGGAAGTTTTAGGTTGTATACATATTACTAAAACAAACTTTTGGACAAATATATTTGCTACTTCATCTAATACATGAAGAATATGCTGAAAGTACATACTTCTAGTCATATCAAATTTAAAAGAATGGGTACCACCTAGATCACACTATGTGAACACAATGTAATTAAGTCCAAAACTGATAAGAAAAAAAAATTAGATACCATATTTGGAAATCTAAACTTCTAAATAACTAATAGGGAAGAAAAAAATTCTAATGGAAATTAAGCATAATTAGAACTGAATAATTAAAACTGTGGGCTGCTAAAGCAGTATGCAGACATTCAGATTTATGTTTTTATATTAGAAGAGAAAAAAGCTGAAAATGAGATAGCCATCTTGAGTTGAAGAGTATAGATAAGCATGCTAATTAAGACGGTAAATGAGATGCTTGAGGGCTTCAACCCCAACGAAAGTTTTAAACTAGGAAGAACCACAGAAACATATTTCTCAAAGCTCTAGAAAGAGTTAAGGATTGCAGAAATAGGATGAGCAGTGAATCAAGAAAAAGGCAATTTAAAAATTGGTAGGAATCTTCTGGTGCCTTTGATAGCCCCTCCCCATCTCATCACTGGCCTCACAAGGAGCTGGCTCATGCTCCCAGTCAGGTCCTAGTCTTGATTCTGAAGGGAACAGATTGACCCTTGTGCACACAATGGAAGTATGTATGTTTGTGCCAATCTGTCTAGTGGCAGCCTGAAGAAATGAACTAGACATTTATCAATGTCTCACCATCTAAGAATATGTCCTGCATACAGAAGGCAAATCATAGAGTTCTCCTACAGAAATACTATAGGAGAACAGTCAAAACGCAGCTGCCTGGGGCAACAATTTGCTGGCTGTAGGACAGCTCATGCAATGCCTGGGACCATGAGGAAACTGCATTTTCTAAAGAAGAGAGAACTTTCAGATCTATGCAAAAGGGGAATTCCTAGTGCCATGAATACATGCCCAGGACACGATGCATGCACAGGAAAGACCAGGGAGAACCCTAAACTTTTGCCTGAAGATATTCTTAAACTCACTGTATGGCTAATCTCTGAAGGAAACACTGGCACAGGCCAATCTACATTTCCTGAGAAAGATGTTACTTTTTTTTTCTTTTTATGTTAACTACTAGCATTCAAGGAAATGCCTGTTGTAACAATGGTTGGATAGAAGTTTAACAGAAGCTTCAGGGTCTAAATATCACCACTGATAACACATTCAAATATCAAAATGTTCAAGGTGTGACAAAACATAGGAAAAAGGAAGCAATGGCCCATGCAAAGGAAAAGATTAAAACAGTAGAAACCATAAACAAGGAGGACCAAACCTGCAACATACCACACAAAGGCTTTCATAGTCCTAAAAAATGGTCTTAAATACATTCAAAGAGCTACAGGAAAATATGGACAAATAACTTAAAGGACATTAGGAAAACAACGGATAACATAGAGAGAATATCAATCTGGAGGTAAAAATTACTAGGACTAACCAAACAGAGCTGAAGATCTCAAAAAAATTCCCTAGAGGAAAAAAACTTCCCTCATGGGTTTAACAGTAGTTTGGAGCTGCCAGAACAATCAGTGATGGTAAGACAAATGGAATTGTTCTGTCTGTGGAACAGAATAAATGAAGAAGTAAAAAGAGTGTGAGGAACCTGTTGAGGAATACAAATGTACCAATATATACACTGTGGGACTCCAGGAGAGAAAGGAACAGAGAAAATATTTAAAGAAATAATGGCTGAAAATTTTCCAAATTTAATGAAAAACATGAATAAATACATCCAATACATTTAAGAAACTACAAACAGGATAAACCCACATAGACCCACACTGTGACATTTTATAATCAAACTCTCAGTTTTCAAGTATTAAGAAAGAATTCTGAAAGCCACAAGAGAGAAGCAACATGTCACATACAAGGGAACCTTAATAAGATTAAGTGACAATCACTCATTGGAAAGCATGGAAGTAAGAAAGTAGTGGGACGAAATATTGAAAGTACTAACAGTGAAAAATTGTCAATCAAGATTTCTATATCCAGCAAAATGGTCTTCCAAGAAAGAGGGAGACATTAAGACATTCCCAGATAAACAAAAGCTAAGGGAATGTCCTTACTAGACCAGATACCTCAGTATCTGCTATGCCCACCCTACTATGTCTAACCACCCCCTCCCCTCCCCTCACCTCTTTCTTTTGTGATGCCTCCGCTGCTGCCTGAAGAGAAGCTAGTTGGGAGCTACACTGGCACCTCCGGGATGGAGAGAATGACAGAGAATGCTTTTCACCTCAATGTGTTGTAATGGAGCTGGAACCCAGTAGATGAGAACAATGATGCTCTGGCAAAGTGGTTCAAAATAGATGGACTTATGAGGCCAGTGAACACCTGAAGATGTTGGCACTACTCAAAAGAAAGGATCTGGCAAACCTTGAGGTGTCACACAAGTTATCCACCAAACAGTATGGCAGTGGTGTGAAGGGCTATGAAGAAAAACTCAAAGGAATTTCTGGCTTTATGAAGACAGCAGGACTGCTAGAAGGCCAGGCAAAGAAAATATCAATGATAAGCTTGTGGACAAGTGTGGCAGACGAACGGAGCCAGACCAAGGAAGGCTGAGTCCCTCCCCAGATATTATTGCTGTGTCTGACAATGAGGTTTCCAGTCCCCTTCCAAGCTCCCAAATGAAAGAAAGACGTAAAGCAGTCAATGTAGAGATGTTTAAGGGGAAAGGCATCAAGGAACAACAGCAACTCAGCAAGCAGCTGAGGGATAAGCTGCGATTTAAAGTCCAACTGGTGCTGTTAAACTAAGACAGAGTTAGCTACAGAAAGAGAAGGTGGGTCAGAAGACTCCAATCGTACAGAAGGTACCATCAATTGTTCAACCATCTCACATGTGGGACAGCTGCCCTATCCAAACTTTCCACCTGGCCTGAGGCCCAAGGAGTTGAACCTCAAAATCTGAGAATATAACAGGGTTACAGTGTCATCCATTCAGCAACCAACACCACTTTCCCACACATGTTGATGACTCAAACATATTACTACACCAAGTCTAGCCAAGCTGCAGTCAGCCCACCTAAACCTGGCTTTGTATGTACCACAATACCTAACATGAATTCTACCAACCACAGTTAAATTCTTCTGTCCCATCAGTGCATCCTCACCACTTCCTAGCCCCAGTGCCATGACTGATGCTTACAACGCTCAGGCTGTAGCCAAAGTGGCTCTTTGCAAACAGGTGGAAACCTCCTGCTCCCCTGCTTCACCTTCTGCCTATTGCAGCCAATAGTGAGTTCACTTACATGGTAAGCTTGGAAGAAGTCGTACAGCGTGTCACTGATAGCAATGTTAAAAGCTGTATTTCACTTCTGTGGGTTGAACCCTTTGTATGTGCCCAGTGTCGCACAGATTTCATCCCCCAATGGAAGCAAAAGGATGGCAAGATTCTGTGTGGGCCATATTATAACCTCCAATCAGAAGAAGGCTCTAAAGGCTGAAAACACCAACCAGCTGAAAAACGCTCTTGTTAAAGCTCCACAGCAGGAATAGGAAACTGAATAGCAATTACAACAGCAGGTAGCACTCTTCCACATTACAGCTCCATCTGTGTCCAATGTCAGTAAACAAGAGACCGTTATGAGACATCATACACAGGCTCCACAGACCCGGAGAAGCCTTCAGGGTGGCATCTGCACAACTACCCACTCCATGTTTTCCAACTTTGCAGAGGTACCCAGCTGTCTGTGCAGGTAGCATCTTTGGCATGTCAGATGTCAACAATGCATACTTAAACACTAGCATCAGAAGACATAAAGCCCCAGTTTGATACCGGCAGCAGGAATACCCTTTAGACATGGTCCCTCCCCAGTCTATATTGTAGTCTATCAGTGGACAGAAATAATGCCGGTCCCACCTGTACTGCCCCAATTTTGAATCCTTTACCCCATCCTCTCCCACTGCCCCCAACTTCCATCACAAGCAGTGCCTGTACTGGTGCCTACTATATATGGGAAACAAAACAGAAAAACCAAAGACAAAAAATATAACTCAACAAGAAAACACATGTGCCCCCTCTCTGCCACCTTCCCTTTATTTCACACTGCTATGATATATTTTGCAGCTGCTCTGTCATCTCACTTCAGTTTTCTTTAACAGTGAGATGAATCTGCACCTCTAATAGAGGTCAATGTGAAGTCCTGGGGAGAATGTATGCCCTTTGATGTATACTCCTAAACTTTGTTTTTATGCTATAATTAGCATTATCATTTTTAACGATGTTGTGTATCCTCCCTTTGTTCAGTGGATGGTTAAACCTTTTTATTTTCTTCCAATTTATTTTTCTCTCTCTTTTTAAACACAAATGGCAATCAGTTAAATAACAGAAGCATTTGCAGTAGGGTCCCCAACTGCCAGAGTAGGACATGACTAAGACTCTTAGGGACATAAGTCCCCCCCTCCACCTCCACCTCCCCCTCACCAATCACCAGCATTTCACTCTAAATTTATTATAACATTTGTTCCCCCTACTATTCATCTTTATTCCATATGTTTTACTCGTCTGTTGATAAGGTAGATAAAAGGAGATTCAGCCACAAGGTTTTCACAATCACACAGTCACACTGTGAAAGCTATATCATTATACAATCATCTTTAAGAAACATGGCTACTGGAACACAGCTCCACATTTCAGGCAGTTCCCTCCAGCCTCTCCACTACATCTTGACTAACAAGGTGATATCTATTTAATGCATAAGAATAACCTCCAGGATAACCTCTCAACTCTGTTTGGAATCTCTCAGCCACTGACACTTAATTTGTCTCATTTCATTCTTCCCCCTTTTGGTCAAGAAGGTTTTCTCAATCCCCTGATGCTGAATCTCAGCTCATTCCAGAATTTCTGTCCCACATTGTCAGGAAATTTCACACCCCTGGGAGTCATGTCCCACGTAGACAGGGGGAGGGTGGTGAGTTTGCTTGTTGTGTTGGCTAGAAAAAGAGGCCACATCTGAGCAACAAAAGAGGTCATCTTGGGGGTGACTCTTAGGCCTAATTTTAAGTAGGCTTGACCTATCCTTTGTGGGGTTAAGTTTCAAATGAACAAACCCCAAGATTGGGGGTTCTGCCTAGAGCTTTGATTGTCCACACTGCTTGTGAGAATATCAAGAACTCAACATGGGGAAGTTGAATCTTCCCCCATTCTCACCATTCCCTGAAGGGGACTTCGCAAATACTTTTTTATTCACTGTTCAAATCACTCTGGGATTTATCGGGGCATCACTCTGGACAAACCAACAAAATCGGGACATAAATTTTTAAGGCACTAAACCCAGAGTGGGGAAGGAAGTGATGGCATCAAATGAGGAATAGCACCCAGCTGTGGGTGTTTTGGGGCTGAAGAGTTTGGGAGGCAGTGTTTACTACTGAAATTGAGCTCAAAGAAGGAGGGGGGAAGAACTTGGAAGGAAAAACTTTGAAACTCAATCACCCTAGAATTTACCCACGGAGGAGGAAAAAGAGGCATCATGACGAGCATAATGTTGAGCCAGGGTCCTGGCCTTCTGGATGCTGGGAATGAAACTAGTCTTTTGGTTCCAGTAGGGACACAGAAGTCCAACTTATGCTCAGGCCAATTATCCCAAACTTGTTTCACCTTTCTTTTAAAATTCTCCCCCATCCCACCTACTTTTATTTTTTTTTTAATTTGCATATGGGCAGGAGGCACCAGGGATCGAACTCCAGACCTCCAGCACGGCAGGTCGGAGCTCTGCCTGCTGAGCCACGGCAGCCGCCCACCATCCCACCTACTTTTATTATTATTTTTTAATGTTAATCTGTTCCTTCTAATCACAACCCCATCTTTACTACAGAGGAATGGCTAAAAGTTGGAATGAATATGAGTGAGTAAAATGGCAAAAATGCAAAACAGACTTGGAGGAAGGGGTTTCTCCCACAACAGCTGGAATTTTCACATTTGTCGTATTTCCTTGACCCTCTCAATGCCAGGAGATGAGGGTCAAAGTACCAAAACAAGTTGCAGTCCTGCTCTGAATGCTACACTTAGTGTACAACCAACTGCTCAAAACCAAACAATTCATGTCAAAACCAATTTTGGACCTAAGCTAGAAAAATAGTTTTGTGGTTGAGCTTTCCCATCCCTCCCAGAGTTAATTTTGCTTTTTGTGTTGTTTTGTTTTTTGCTAACACATTACCAAGGAAGAAAATGAATTGAATGGTGCAGTGTTGCTGTTCTGGGGACTGAGGAGATTAGCATACCATTTGCCCCCATTGTGGGGTAAGGGAAGAGGGGACCGGTTGGCTTTTGAGGGAAGGGGAACCCCTTAAGATAAGGCTTTCTGTGCTACTTATAATGATTACAAACCTGCCTCTTCAGCTCCAAAAGCTGCCAGAGTGTGCTGAAGAGATACTCTCAGCAGAGGTGTGAGTAGAGTTTAATATTTTGTCCTTGGAAGCCACTTGGGGAAATTCTCCCATTTTTATTTTAAAAAATTAGTTTTTTAAAAGTAAGAAGGCACCTGTAAAATTAACACACACACAAACTGCGGATCTTCCCCATGAAGTCTGGGGCTGGGCTGGGAGAAGGAATTATAATCAGGCTTAGTTGCTCCCACTCTGACCTCTGTTGGGGTGATTATAATGGCCCTACAGACCTTCCTAGCTTTTTTTTTCCTTCCCCCCAATTCACTGAGCACTTAATAAAGGAACAGGGATGCAGCCTGCGTCTTGACTCCCACAGTGGTGAAATGATTTTGAAGCTTAGATGCTACTAACAGGTACTGAAGGGGGGTATTTTTCTGGGGAATATGATATTCTTTGACTTTAAGTTATAGATGGGTGAGGGGGATAATGAAACTAGGTCTGGGATTATTTTTAATTTAATAATAAAATATATATACATTAAAGTAGATCTTAGTTTGTGTTTGAACTGGTTTTCTCTAAATGTTTGTATTGTCCATTGTAGTTTTTATTATTGCATTTGTTCTTAAAGGTTAGATGCTTTTGTCTGAATACAAAGCATTCTTCCTCAATTAGCTACTTTCTCATCATTGATTGCTTTGTCCCTCAAAGTCTATCACTACTATCCAACCCAGGCCTTGGGCCCTGTGGACAGCAGTACACTTCACATCAATGCTAAGAGGAAAGGTCCTCTCTGTTCTGAGAATCAGCCTTTATCTCTGGAGCTCTGAAGGAAGCTCATGGTAATAACAGAGTAGGACTCTTACCAGTTCTACCTGGCTTCTGCTATCACCAGAGACACTCAAAGTAGTTTATGGACAATGTCCTATTGCTTAGAAGCCTGAAACAGGAATGGATTAGCAGTAAGACTTGAATAAAGCTGGGGAACAGAGGTCCTTGTCAGTTTTATTTTGTCATATGACCACAGCATCCAGACATCCTCCATCCCTAGAATATGTATATTTTCCATAGTTTTGGATGTACGTATTGATAATTTTTTTCTTTTAAACACAGATTAATGTTTTCTGCTTTGGTTACCTTTCCTTCCCTTTTGAAAGGAATCAGCTAAAGCTTCCAGATTGATTATAGGTCAGATAAGTCCTGAAACCCAGAGGTACTAGTCTCTCCAAGAACAACCACCAGGTTCACCTCTCTATCCCAGGTCAACACCCCTTTCAAGCATGAAGAATTTAAAATGGTCATTGTCCAAATATCCCTGAAGACGGAACAAAGAACAAATGAGTAGAAGGAAGTTCAACTGAGAAATTAGGATTTAATAAATGACTGTGACTAGTGACTCATCATATAGATATTTCTTTTTAGAGCCTAGTGTTTTACAATAGCCAGAAGGAAATACCTGAAGTTGTTGAGCTGTAATCCAGTAGCCCTGATCTTTGATAAAAAAAAAAAGAAAAAAGAAAAAAGTCAGTTGCCTGTGTTTGTATAGATCTACTTCTAGATGTTTTGTTTTGTTCCATTGACATACATGTCAATTCTATACTGTCTTAGTTCATCTACTTCTATTATAAGTCTTAAAATTGGGTAGATTGCAATACTAGTGGTAAGAGGAAGGGATAAATGGTATGGTTTTTTGTTTGAAATTTCATTTTCTGGAGTAATGCAAATGTTCTAAAAATAATTAGGGTAATGAATACACAATTATGTGATAACACTGTGAACCACTGATTGTATAGTTGGATAGACTACATGGTGTGTGAAGACATCTCAATAAAAATACATAAAAAGAAAAAAATAAAATAAAGGAATTAGCTATAGAACTGCTTTGTAACAATGCTTCTTGATATTTACTTTCGTTCCCTTTTTTTTTGCAACTCCTCCAGAAGGTATAACTCTTCTCTCTTCACCTCCTACCTACATTATTTCAAAATTAAAAGCTTAAAGGAAAAAGTTCCACAGAAAAAAAAACACAGAAAGTAGAAAAAATAAAGACAAGACATAATTATTATGCCTATATAAAAAGACTTTCCAGATCTTTACCATTACGATACTAAGATTGAACAACTGTGTTGAAAATCAAATGTCTTTGTTTACCTCGTTTATCACTGTACTGTTCATCAGTTAATTTGGAAGCAAAACAAGCAAACATAGTTATGATTGTATGTACATAAATACAAGTCATAAAACTGAAAAGCTGCCCACATAAAAGTTTTAGAGAAGGAGAGAGACAATCTTAATAAAGTAAAGGTGGTAGAGACCAGAGTCTGGAGTCCAGATGGAAGGTTTAATAAATGATGACAATGATGGCTGACTTAAAAAAAATTAAAATTGACCACACCACTGTTTACTAATGGTTTGCTACTTGCCTGGAATTGTTTTAATGGTTGTACTATTTAGCCTTCAAAACCATGCACTCAACCCTCAAAAACCAAAAGCAGCAGTATAAGCATAAATTCAAACATATTTTTTTGTAGTTGAATATCTTCGCTACAATCAGTGGCCATTCAAATAGTATTACTCTACACAGGTGCAGAACAATTAGTAACAGTATCATCAGGAATATAAATTAAAATAAAACAACAGAAAATACAGCAACAACTCATTTATCTAGCATGGGGTTGGTTTAGAAGGGGTCAGTGCTCGAAAGTTTATTAAAACTTTTCCAACCATTAAAAATTACAGTTATGCAATCACGGCATCTAGATGCTAGAAAGACCATTATGTAGTCTAACCTCTCTCAGATTTAATCCATACTTTTTTAACTTAACCTTCATCCATGGTTCAAGCACATTGTGATTAATTACTCTGTTGGACTAGAGATGCAGGTATTTGGGGGAAATTAGGTGATTATGCACTGACCACATATATAGAAAATGTTGCTTTCTGGAATAAGTCCCTGTAAACCAGCTTGTTTTCTTGCGATCTGTTTCTTTCTCAAAAGGTAGAGTACAGAATATACAGCTGTATGACCACCTGGACAAGGAAATATGGCTGCCTATCTGCTAAATTATCCAATCAAAAACTAAAGCAGTTTTCTCCTAGTCATTTTCTTCCTTTCTATAAAAACTATCACACTCACTGTCTTAAAAGTGTCCTTTTTTTTGACTTTTTTACCAAAACTCAAGTCACCCTCTATTTACAGACCCAGTAATTATTTTACACAACCTATCTCACCAAATGGTATTGAGTGTTCATTTGTTTGATATATATGCTTACTAAAAAGGACACATTGCAATGCTGGTTTTCTGGGCCTAGATAATGGAGGCTTTATGTAATTAAGAGAAACAAGGTTTCCCTTATACGATAAAAGAAGGGAAAAAAAGAACCTGTTATAGATGAAAAGAAGGGCAATAGAATTTGAAGAGGAAAAGTCAGTAACCTTTCGAAGATGTTATTCAAGACTTCAACAAGGCTCTAACATCAACTCTTCTGATGTAAGATCAATAATAAATCAAGTACCAATTTTTAAAAGTCACCGAAGAGTGAGAAGGTACTAGGCTTAGTACAACTAAAAAACCTCAGAAAAAAATCTAATGCAGTGTTCATTCTAGATTTCTTCAGCTAGCCAAACACTTTTACTAAGCCAAATCATTTCAAAAAGTACTGCCTAATTCACTACCCGCGAGGACACTGAAAGTCTCTACATTACATGTCTGATCAAACTTCAGAAATCTACTGCCTGGTGTTTGGGGATACATCCCCTACTCAGAAATACATTCTGTTTTTCCAAAGAGTTACAAAACTTTTTCTACTTATATGAAATATCTTTCAGAATGAGGACATTGCAGTGGGAACTGGTTCATAAATGACAATTTGGGGTGAGTGAATGAGTTCAAAGAATAAAAAAGAACTAACCGATCGGGGTTGTATAAAACAAACAGGGTTGTATAAAACAGAATCTAGTAGGAAATTTCAGCTCCAAGCAATTCTCACATCTACCTTAGTTAACAAGAAAAATTCATTAACCACACCACCATATTTCTAATCATGTCAACTTAACTGACAGTGATGTATATATTGCTATAATATAAGCTGCAAATATATTATACTGATTAGGGAACCTCAAAATAATGCAAAGGGAAGAAAGAAGCAATATAAAGATATCACTCTCTCAAAGTATGAAGACTTGAAAGCTAACACTTTCTTAAATCATTTGAACAAATGTTTCAAGATTTTCTTTCTATAAGGATGCAATGGCAAATGCAATGACAAAAATCAAATGCAGGGCAGGCCATAGTGGCTCAGCAGGCATAGTTCTCGCCTGCCATGCCAGACACCCGGGTTCGATTCCCTGCCCATGCAAAACAAACAAAATCAAATGCAAAGAATTGCAATACCCAAGTACCAATATTAACCTAAAATTATCAGAGCACCACCACTGTAATAAAGCCTCAAAGAGTAAAATCTATAAACTCTATATGACTACATTCTTCCTCTCAATTCCTGGCTCCATTTCAAACATAACCAATCTTTAAGTGCCCATGCAAGAGACTGTCAATGTTGCCAATTATCAACAGATATAAAATTTTAAAATATCAGTTTGTTTTCTTCTTTTACTCAAGGTACTTCTTATCCATTTCATTCTAGATAAAAAGTGTGCCGCAATTTTCTTAACCTTGAAAGATCAAGAATAAGAATATATAATGCAATTTGAAGTAAAACATGATCTATTTCATAAATTTCATTTTGTTAACATACATGATTAAAAGTCTGACCAAAATCTCAAAGATGTACTTACTTATTAAAAAGCAAAACAGTGAGGTGAAGAATAACATCACTACCACTGGACACTGGTGGCTTCATTGTTTGAATATATCTGAGGGCTTGTCTGTGTTCACCCTGACTCATAAAAGCTTGAATAATCTTTGAATGTTGCCATAACTCAGGTTTTGCAGTAGCTGGATGAAACAGAAGATCCAAAGCACTCTGCAAAAATGATAAAAAAGTGCTAAATACAAATAAAATGCTTTGCATTCAGACAAAGCAGCTAACCTTTAAGAACAAATGTAACTCCAAAAACTACAATGGACAATATAAAAATTCAGAGAAAATAAGTTCAAATACAAACTAAAAAGATCTACTTTAATATATGCTATATTTTATTTTAAAGAATAAAATTCTTATCAAAAGTCTCATACTTCTGAGATCTTGTTAAACTACTGTATAAAATCTTTCTGTCATGAAATCCATACCTAAATGCCAAATCGTGCTCTTTCTACAATTCACCCAGCACCCCAAACATTTCTCTAATATAACAATCACCATATCTGTACTCTTAGCAAATGTTATTTGTTCATCTCCTTCTTTAGAAACTAAGGAACCTGGGTTCTGAACTGTTTTTCCTTCATAGTCTTCCTGCTTGGTGAAGGTCCTGATTAGCTGTTTACAAGAGATTTCTTCTTAAATTACTTTTAGATGTAGATTGCATCACATCTTTATACCAATCCTAATTAAGCTATTTATTTTTCTAAAATTTTAATAATTTAAAAAAATTTCACATTCTGAAATGAACTAACTTAACAGACTTACCTCATAGTCATTATGATCTAACAGCCAAAAACCTTGAATAAGTTTAACCTGGCCCCAAGAAATGGCAAAGGCAGATGGAAAAGATTCAATTGAAGTATCCGTTTTATTTGGAAAGGAATACATAATATCAAGCAGCAAGTAAATAGTCTTTTAAAAATTATAGGATTAAGGACAAAAAACAAAACAAAAAGTTCATACACATATATTTAGAATAGTAGCTATAGAATATAGCATAAAAGTGGCCTGAAAGAATTCTTTCTAGCATTCACAAAGTTATCAAGGACATTCAGCTATAGAAGTACAGTTTTATGAAATGTGGATAGGGCCAAGTCTCAAAACCAACTTCATTCTTTCCCAATAGTATCGTCACAAAGGAGATGAACTAACGCATACTTTCTTCATGAAGTCACTAGCTTGGCAAAGCTATAGACGAAATTTAGCAAAAGCTGACAGCTCAAGCAAACACATCATTTATCATATAAATTAGGAATGGAACTACATTTTTAGACTAAAGAAGCTGACACTGGCATAAAAATCTTATCTCAAAGACCAGTGGACTAAAACACAATGCCTAACATATTATTAAACTAATTTATAATGTACTCATATTCAGCATATGAGTTAAACCTACTGAGAATGATCAATCACCAGCAATGTTTTAGAGCAATTTTTCTTAACATTTTGAGTTTCTAGGACACATCTGAGAATTTGATCAAAGTATGGAATCTATTTCTAGAAAAATAAACAAAACAAAATTTGCACAGAATTTCAGGTTAACCACAGAACAATCTGAACCCAACCAAATGATCCTGGGTTAATAAAGACCCTTTTTTTTTTTTAAAAGAAATTCAAATATGAAATTGAGAATGGATTAAATAAGGACCCTTCTACCATACAGTCTTACGATCTTGATAATGTATGAATAATTTTAAAAGGATACAACAGAATGTTTGTTTGATTCAGTAACGTGGTCTAGTAGGTATATGTCAAGTAGTGCCTATAAAAGGAAGTAATAAAAACTTCAGCATATTTTATATATTCATTCACTCATTCATGCTCCCTGTTTTTTCCAAGCTTGTGCCACATGTGAAAAATACAGATAAGCATGCTTTGCTTCCTCCCTCCCTGCCCAAATCTGTTTACTTTTCAAAGCTTTAAGTGATATCATGTTACTGCAAACCTACATGTAGACTAGTAGGAGGATATTTTCCTGTGCCTCCTTCATCTCGTTTCCACAACGTCTCAATGCGATCTCCTAACTGAGCAACCATTCCATCAATCATTAAGCAATCAGGATTCCACTTCCCTCTGGAATAAGGACAACATTAAGGACTTAATATAAGTTTCATTATTATTACCAAAACAAGTACTGAATACTTAAAAAATGATACTTGCAACTATCAAAGTGACAGGAGAGTTGAGAACTAGACCTCATTTAGCATCGTCTAGACATCAAGGAGAACTAGTATATAAATCATGAATTTGGCTCAAATTATGTCATCAACAAGCCAGATAGTCAAGTTCAAGTCCCTGAGGAGAATATGGACCAGCCAGCCAAATAACTAAGACTATTTTTCATCATGCCGAGCAAATTATCATAGAGTATGGCAACTCAGGGCAGTGAAAATAATACAGTGGTTCAAATCAGAGTTATAATTTTAAATTCATTATTGGGCAATTCATTTCACTTTAGTAACTGCTTCATTCAAAAAAAGTATTATTGAGCACCAAAAATGTAAAAAGCAGATATTGTTCTGTTTCTTCATGAATATAATAATAACTGTGCTGAGTTTTTCCTGAGCCATGCTTTACATCCATTGCACGTATTATTTTAATTTTTTTGCATGGCAGGCAAGAATTCTGCCACTGAGCCACTGTCGCACCACCACACGTCCACTGCACATATTATTTTTAATCTTCACATTGACATTACACTGAACAAACTGGATTAGAATGCTTTGCATCAGCCCAAGGACAAACACTTAATAAATAATCGATCTAGAATGCCTAATCAAATCTCAAATAAAATGTGCTATCCTAGAATAGATCTTCTAAGGCAGTGTTTCTTAAAATTTGCCAAACATCGTAATACAACAGGCACAGTTTTTTAAAGTACTAATTCCCAAGTGACTCTGATGTTTGTGAATCATTCTCTAAATGCTATGTGCTTTTAAAATTCTGTTATCAATTTGAGGAGAGGGCCATTTAATTAGATAGGGCCAAGGCTCTACAAAATACTCTTTCTTTTATTAATTCTACTTTTTATTTCAAAGGAATCAACCAGGTAAATTTTCGTGTATATATTTAAAACAGAGAGGCAAAATTAAAAAGAATAAAAGTAAAAAGTGATTCCGTTTTTGAAATGTAACTATTGTGCAAAGAATGCAAAATAACTGGCAATATATTTTATATCTTTTAACAATAGCTTTTAGTCTTTTTCTAAACACAAATTTTCAGAAAAAAAACATGCTTAAACTGCTGAACTTCTAATAAATAATTGATAGTAAGGAATTTCATTTAGGACGTAACAAGTATAAAATTTAAAAAAAACATTTATTTTATACCTAAAACAGCAACGCTGGTAAAAAACTCTGATACCTTACTAAGAATTCCAACCATTTAATCACTTTGTAACATGATGACCTCTATCACCTGGCCTATCTGGTCTCTTACAGAAGTAATTTCTAAAATGTGTTTTGAAGGTTCTGGATTTGTGATACCTTGACAAACGTTCACACTTCTGTCGACGACTGGTATAGTAGTTCTGAATTACAGGGTAGTTGTAGCATAATCTTGACAACTGCACACCATCATCTAGATTTGTTTTGAGAGTTGAAAAAAAGCTAGTAATATTTCCAAAATATCCCAACAATAGTTAAGGTTAAACATGTTGATATTTTCCTCTAACTTTATAATGAGTAATTCATAAGCTTGCTGAACTGAAGCAATAAAAATAAACATCCCTTTATATACAGATACATAACTGAGAAAACCAAGCCTCTCCTCAAAATCTGTAACCAACAAGAATGCTGGCATAAAGCCTTGAAAAGGCTGATCTAGATAATGATTTTACTGCTTTAGGTACAAGCGATAACCTGAAAGCAAGAAATGGTCATTCTTTGTTCGTCAAAAAACTATGAAAGAATTAGAGCAACATCAATAACAGGCACAATGGCAGAAACATTTCTAAAACTTTAATGTGCTTCCTGATCCAAGAAGTTGGAGGCTTTAGAAATGTCTTCAAAACAAATACAGTAAATATCTAATTGCTTAATTCCTGGCATTGGCATAAATTAATAGGTAAAAGGGACCATTAAAGGATGGCAAAAGAGCTCTTACAGAGAAAGAGATAAAGAAATTAAATTATAAAAACCAGGTTCTATGGATCAACTATGCTGGTGATATTGTTGAACCCATTTTTAGAAGCCATATTTTCTCAAATTTGCTTTTCTTCTAAATGTTACTCAATTCAATAAACATGCAGGCACACCTTCTGTGTAGCAGGCATGGGCTGAGGCACTGAAGAAGATACAAAGTAAGGAAGAATAAAAAAGGAGGTAAGAATAAGAAAAAACACAAATAAAGAGAAAGGGAACCTGAAGCATTAGAACAGAATAATACAATCATACAGGTTTTTAAGAATGTTTCAATTAATGTTTATAGATTATGTAAATATTTTACCTAAGCCTTCTGGTAAAAGTCCAGAATGAGAGAACCAAAGAACCACTTGTGCATATTGACAGATGAGTTGGGTAACCATATACTTATTGCTTAAGTCCATCAGACCTGTAAGAAAAATAAAATCAGTTCTTTAATTTTCAGTTTATCAATCAAAACTGAAAAACTTAACAGTTTTCAAAAGGTAATTAATTACATGGTGTTATTTTTTCTTAACTATATATATATATATATATATATATATATCCAAAATGTTACGATAAAATAAGTCACTAACTAAAGAAGACATTTTAGGAAAATATACTTCAATCTTAAATATACTTTCACTTAGCTAATTTCAGAAATCAAATTTATACATTAATATAAACTAGCACTATCATCATTAATATAGGCTGTTCAAATAAACTAGGCCGTTAAAGTGCTTTTTGCTTTGTTTTGTTCATTGTTTAAATGACAAAACAAAGAGGAAAAGCAGAACAATCTCTGAATAAAAATACACACATTATTTTAAAAACTGAAATTCTACTGCAAGTATGCTATCTCAATTTAGTTTAACTCCAGTATTTCCCAAGCTTATTTAAGCACGAGCTCATGGTACATCTAATAACATTCTATGGTTTCATAAAAAAATACTAGCATTTAAGAAGTAATGGTTCTTCACAGAAGAAAAAGAAACATCTTCATACAGATTATGGTGGTGAAGGCATGACTATGTGATTATATTGGAAACCACTGATTTTTTACTTAGGTTGGACTGGATGACAGATGAATAAAATCGTTTAAAAATGAAAAAGAAAAAAAGAAGTAATGGTTTCTTGACACAATGATTCATATAAGACATAGAAACTTTAATCTTTCATTCAGCCAAAAGAAAAATTTACTTAAATACACATTTATATAATAAGAAAGAACATACCCCTCTCAGTCACCTCTTGGGCCTCTAATGCAAAACAGCTTAAGACTGTATTAAGGTTGCTAAGAAGCAGATGACACTGCTGGATAGATTGTGTGGTTTGTGGATCGATAAAGCGACATGAACCATCAAATAATGGGGCACCTTGCAAAGACAAAATATGAGTTTAGTTTCCAGACTATATGAATGAATTAGAATCACAAATGCAAATTTTCTCAAATTCCTACTACCCAATAAGCATTATTTTATGCATTATGACATTTACAAAGACAAGCTAGAAATGGTTCAAATACCCTCAGAGAACCTAGAAAGGACAGAAAGAAATTATTACAAGAAATACAGAATGAGGAAAGCAATGCAATACAGATGGGAACACAGAGGAAAGTCAGATAAATTTCACTTTAGACTCATTAGATAAATCATTAATATTCATAAAATGCTCCTTCAAATAAAGATTTTATATGACATCTTCTAGGTACTATGTTGTTTCACCATTAAAGAACTCTTTCTCACCTTCAATATTGAAAAGGGAGAAAACAAAATTCAGAAAAGACTTACTCTAATAAAACTGCGTACATTCTATAAGTTATTGTAGACTTTGTCCTTTCAATTAAACTCAAGACTGAGTCTAACAAATTCATTTTGGGGGGGGAAAGAAGTATTTTAGTTGATGAAGTTTGTTAAACTTTTAGAAAAATTAAACCAAAAAGACTACATAATATCAGAGACATTTTAATATGAAGAAATTCAATTTTACTAAGGTTTCATTTAAAATCTGGTCCTAAAAATGTATATCCTTAGTAATAGTGGTTGAGAAAAGGTGGTACAGACTATTTGTGCTTTGAAATGGTTCCTCAGGAGTTTTTATGTGCCTTTACGATGCAAACCAACAACTTAAAGTGAAATTGGTTAAAAATAATAATAAATATTGAGCATTTGTTAAATGAGCACCTCACATAGATTAACTCACTAAATTCTTCAAAACTACTCTGTGAGGCCGATACTATTATTATCCTGTTTTACAGATGAGTAATAAATATGTTGGACAGAAAAGTTAGGTAATTGCTCTCAATATAAAACTAGAAAAAGAGTGAAGATTTGAACAACATACAGCCCATCCTCGTAACTATTACACATTGCAATGTTTAGGGGATTCGCCTTAATGACAAATAACACTAATATTTAACATGTAATTGGTCAAGGAAAAAAGCTCAATTCCAAAATCCATCCTCAAACCAAACTTTCACTTAACTTACTTCCAATATATTTAAAATACTTATTTAATTAGTCTTACAATAAAAAAAAAATCTCCATTAACCATTTGGGAGGCTCAAGACAGCTACCATGACTGAGTTACTAAATTCAACCCTGAAACAATATATTATGGACTTAAAATATAAATCAAAATTCATTTTTTAAATATTAGATTCTGTTCTAAATCCATAGACTTATACTACTTACATCGTCGGTCAAATTCTTCTTTTGTGAGAACCACTTTATTCCAGGTCCATTCAAGAACAAAACGCAAGTTAGCAGCAGAATTTGGTTGTTCTTATTTACCAACAGAAAATGAAAAAATAAAGAATGAATATTAATTGCAAAAGAAGTAGTAGTTTTATAATGGAGAAACCTGGCAGATAGTACTCTACTCAAATGAACCAAACTATTAATGAAAATAAATTGATACCAGTGCATCACATCAGAGAGCACATCATATGTAGTATGCACATCAAAATGTTAAACTTGAATCTAATCATGAGGAACTATTATGAACCCAACTGAGCAGCAGCTACAAAATAGCAAGCCACTATTCTTTAAAAATGTCAATTTGTTGAAAGATAAAGTCTAAGATTAACTGAGACTAAAAAGACATGAAACCAAATACAAAGCTTGATTCTGGGTTGTATTCTGGATTCCACCACACGCACACATGCAAAATTGCTGTAAGGGACACTGGGACACCTGGTAAAATTTGAATAATGTCTTTAGATTAGATAATAACATTGTATCAATGCTAATTTTCTTGATTTTTGTAACTGCAAGGTGATTTGGAAGTAAATGTCCTTGTTCTTGGGAAACACAAACTGAAATACTTACGGGTACAGAAGTAAGAAACCTTCAACTTATTCTCAAATGGTTCAAAACAAAAAATGTGTATAGAGATAGTGAAATTTACAACAACCTGAATGAATCCCCAGAAAATTATACTGAATGGGAAAAAAGCCATTTCCAAAAGGGTATGTACCCTATGATCGAATTTATGAACAATTGTGAAATCACAAAATTATAGAGAAAGAATTGCCTAGTAGTGGATACTAGGGGTTAGGGATGGGAGGAGGTAGGTGTGACAATAAAGGGGCAACATGGGGTGACGGAAATGTTCTGTGTCTTGACTGTATTAATGTCAATACCCTAATTGTGATACTGTGCTACAGTTTTGTATAATGTTACCACTAGAGGAAACTAGGTAAAAAAATACAGAGGGTCTCTCTGCATTATGTCTTACAATTGCATATGAATCTACAATTACCCTAAAACAAAAAATTTAATTAAAACAGTGAATTTAAAATTAAAAATATTTATAATAAAATTTTTAACTGGTGAAAATCAGAACATTACCTTCTGTGATCCATGTTTTGATACATCCAGTCAAAAGTCCCAGGGAACTTGTATGAATTGCTGCTGACAAAATGGCTTCTAACTGTTCTTCCTAAACCATACATTTAAAAGAAAAAAGGGGATATGAGACCACAGACTCAGATGGCTATAATAAAAGAGACATATGATAACAAGTCTTGGCAAGACGGCAGAGAAAAACCCTAATGTATTTCTGTTGGGAATGTATAATGGTACAGCTGCTATGGCTAACAGTTTGGAGATTCCTTAAAGAGTTAAAAATATACTTCTTGTGTGAAAAATCCTAAAAGATTACCAAAAAGATATTAACACTAATAAGTGAATTTAGTAAGGTCACAGGATACAAAATCAGCATACATCTGAAATTAATCTATATGTAGGCATAGCTTGTTTTATTGCACTTCATTTTACTGTACTTTGTATATACTGTTTTTCACAAACTGAAGGTTTGTGGCAATTCTGCATTAAGCAAGTCTATGGGTGCCACTTTTCTCCACAGAATATGCTCACTTCATGTCTCTGTGTCACATTTTGGTAATTCTCACAGTATTTCAAGTCTTTTCACTATTATTTTATCTGTTATGCTGATCAGTGATCAGCGATCTTTGGTGCTACTATTCTAATTGTTTTGGGGTACCATGAACCATGACGAAACAAGATGGCGAACTTAACTGATAAATGTTGTGTGTGTTTTAACTACTACACCAACAAAAAGGAACTGCATTGCTGTCAGGAAGGTAAAATGGTACAGCCACTGGGGAAAACAATTTGGAGTTTCTCAAAAAGTAAAATAGAATTACCAAATGACCCAACAGTTCTACTCCTAGGTATATACCCCAAAGAACTGAAAGCAGGGATTCAAATAGATACTTGTACAGCAATGTTTACTGCAGCATTATTCACAATAATCAAATGATGAAAACGCCCCAAGAGCTCACCAACAGGTGAATGGATAAACAAATACATGGTATATTTTTAGTGAAATACATGACAAACAAACATTGTATGATTCCACTTACATGAAGCATCTAGAATAAGCTAAATAATATAAACAGAAAATAGATTAAAGGTTTCCAAGGGTCAAAGAGAGGGAACAGAGTTATTTCTTGGGTACAGAGATTCTGTTGGGGATGATGAAAAAGTTTTGGTAATAAATGATGGTGTGATGGTGACAACACTGTAAATGTAATTAATGCTGCTGAACTGCACGCTCACAAATGATCACTCACAAAGGAATATGGGGAAAATATCGCAATCATAAAGAGTAACAAAAACATGAAAATACCTAGAGATAAAAATAGAAAGAAATCCATAAAAAATTTAAATGATAAGCTCTCACTCATAGATATAAAACAAGCCCTGAAAAAAGAGAAAGATATACCATTTAAACTTAGATGAGAAGAGTTAAGACTGTAAAAATATCAATCCTTAACCAAATTGTATGTAAATATATTAATTCCCCAAAAAGAATTTCACTGGGAGTACCGAATAAAATAAATAAAATCATCTTACAATACAGCAGAATAAATGCCTATGAATTGCCAAAACCATTACAGAAAAAAAAAGAATTGTATTATCTAATTTCACAGCAGTATATTAAAATGATATCAAAAAAGATAAACAGATCAAAAGCACAAAATAAAAATAAAAAATAAAAGCCCAGAAATAGAACTCAATATGTATGCACAGGGCAGGCCACGCTGGCTCAGCTGCAAAGTTCTCGCCTGCCATGCCAAAGACCCGGGTTCAATTCCCGGTGCCTGTCCAAAAAATATATATATGTATGGACATATGATAAAAAAAGTTTTTTAGAAGCATGAGAAAAGAGCACCGTATGTTTAATTTCATAAATGGTGCCAAGATAGCTGGTTAGTCATCTGAGAAAAAGAAAAAATAAACCTTTACCTGATTCCACATACAAAAGATGAATCAAAATCTTAAATGTTAAAGAAATCTAAGAGTTAGGAAGTTTTTTTACCAAAAGCTATAAAATACATTTAACTATAAAAACTTAATTATCATGGCAAAATATACAGTAAAATAATCAAGGGAAAAGTAGGAAAATAATCTGAAACACTATTACACTATTTTATAAATATGTAAATATATAGAAAGACAAGCCAATAATAGAAAAAGTAAAACATGAATATGCACTTAATAGATGAGCAAATCTTGATTTTTCCAATAAATATATGGAATTGTACGTATGATAGCATCCTTTTCAAGTGTATAGGTATATAAAGAGATGCCATAAAGAAAAAAAACAAAATGTTAATATTTACATGCTTCATACACTTTTATTAATTTTCTAAATTAAAATTATTTATGTATTATTACATAACCAGAAAAAAAAAATCAAGATGGGTCAGATCACTAAATTTTAAATTTTTATACAAAACAAATTAGATGTTTTTAATCAATATGACTGAATCAAGGTGATTTTTCACATTTCATTTTTCTTTTAAAAATGTTAGATATTTCTTTTCTTAAATGTAAATATTGTAATTAGAAGGGAAAATTTTAGCGTTGAGTCCCACAAAGTTAAAGAAAGGGTAAAGAGCTCTTAAGAGTACCCAAGTCCTCACTATCAATCTGGATGGAGTCTCTGGCAGGACAACCTGATCAATTTCATCCCTGCTCCAAGGGGCCCTATGAACAGTGCCTCCAGACAACAATCACTTGAGGATTTTTTAATGAACATAAATCAGAGCAGCATAAAGTCACTTAAAATCTTAAATTTTCAAGTTGTTTTATTTTTCAGGGGTATGGGGGAGGAACCATGGCAGGGAATGGAGGCTTAGTGGCTTAAATGCATATGGTTGGAAATCAACAGCCATAATTACACCAAACATGTTTCTCAATATTATTCTTGGCCCATTAAAACAGAAAGAACTGATCCCTTCTGAACAATATACTAAACCAATTCTTTTAGCACTCTGTCAAATAGATGAGCTAAATAGACCAGATTACTTACAATGAACAAAAGCAATCTAATACAAAGTTTTAGCCTTTTCGTTAAAGAAAAATTCTTGTAAAAATTCTTGTTTTCTCTTGCAGATAAAGATGGAACATTTATCTCCTGCCCCAATGTCACCTTCACAAGACCTCAATAAATGATCATAAGGAGTAAAGAAAAGTATTAACAAAGACAAAAAGAAGAAAAGATAAGGCATCATGGGATGAGACAGCTCCACCAAATTTTTGTAAAGCAGTAATGAACAGAGGTAAGATTTAATGTGTAGGAAACCAAGTCCTAAACGAAGAGGGGAGCTAGATGACAGAAGAGCTAGTCTGACTCTCAGAATTTTACTAAGGCTAAGTTCTTGGAGAAACCAGGTAAAAAGTTTAATGGGAGGGGTGGTCAAACATGAGGCTGAAACAGACAACAGGTTAAAAGTTAACATATGGAAAAGATTGGCTCATCCTCTCTGTTACCCTGCAACAAAAAACTATGGAGGCCAGCCTGACAGATCTTTGGAAAACTGAATGGCCTCAGAAAAAAAGTGTGACATCTGAGATTTCTCTACTGGAATCATTCACATCAAATCTATGATACTAAAGTAAAGGTTGCCTCTAGATGCACTCTATCCACCCAAAAGAGAACTTATAACCCGTCATGACTCATTTTACATATGAGCAGACAATAAAGATCTGCAAACATTTGAGTTAGAACTGGCATAAAAAGACCAAAGTAGACAAAACTGGCATAAGAAAGACCAAAGTAGACAACAAGATCCACCAAATATTTGAGAATAGAAACTGGCATAAAAAAGACCAAAGTACTAAAGAGAAAAATTACTCCAGTGAAAACAGACAATGCAGAAAACTCAATAAAGCTTTAGACATAGAAGATGTTAAGCCCATAAAACAAAAACAGTATAAGAGGACAGTCAAAGAATAAGACACCAAAGAAATTTTAAATGAAGGTGCAAAATTGTTAAAATCCAATAGAAAGGCTGATAAAGATGATGAGTCAAGTCAGATGCAAAAGACACCACCAACTGAAAAGTAAAGTTAAGCTATCTGATCAACTCCAGATACCCAAGAGTTGTCTAATTGGGGTTCTAAAGAAAAAAGAGCCTATAATGTACAATGATAGTGATTAAAAGTACAAATTAAAAAATGTTTTTTGCATAAGGGAGAACAACCATCACAAAAAATTAATGAGAAGTAAAAATTAAGACTGTGTAAATGATAGACTGGACAAGGAAAATAAAAAGTAACATAGAAACTTCAGGATAAACAAGTTATACTCATCACATGACTGTGGTAAATAACATTTATACAGGTGCAATAATATAAAAGGGGGGAGAAAAAGAAAAAAACCTTCAAATATTAATAGTTTTAAATGTTTCTCTTAATTCCTATGAAATTAAGTATTAAATTCCAACTGTGGGCATTAAATCACCACCAATAATATTTAATTTTTTTTTCATGAAGTCATTATACTACATGTCTCTGGTCATTTAAATACCTTAACTCAAACATTACTTGGGGATAAGAGATAAAGAGTTAAAACTTTTTAACTTTTAAACTTGAGGAAAATGACCTGGGGTTTACCTTCTCCTACACTATTTTAATGGCAAATACTGAGTTACAATAAATGTAGAATATTATTAGCTGTGTCAACAGGTAATACTGTTTATTAGAATAGTACCTACTAACTAATAAAATGAATTATACTAGAAGAACTCTGAGTAGATTATGCATATCCAGGGGTAGTTAAGATTTTGGCTTCCATGACTGAATTCAATTCCAGTAACTGATCAATCTCTATTGCAGGAACTTGGAATCTTCACTAACAGGCTTTCAAAATATACAATTTCTAACTGGGCCGAGATTGTAAGCTTGTATAGCAGTCACATTTAATCCAGAGCTGTTAATGTTATTTTAGATTTTGAGGTGCTATGTTACATATGTATAACCTGGTATCTCCCTGGAACTTTGGGTACTTGTGTGACACCTAAGACCTAGAGTTGGAGTTCGCAGCTCTGAAAGTCAGTATTGCTACATACAATTGTTAAAGAAACCGAAAAAGAGATCAGGCTTCAATTAGTAATAAGAACGAAGACGATCAGGTCAGGACTAAAGTGAATCAGAACATAGGGGTTAAGAGGACATTGTATATATTTTAGAAATTCAACCACTGTATAAGACCAAAGGAAGAGAGGTTTATTTTGTAAATAAGTAAACAAATATTTATCTATCTACCTATTGAATTTATGTATCTATTCTTAAGCAAAAATATTCTTAAGCAAGCTTTGGCTAGATATTTCTAATTACCAGGGTTTACCAAAACCAACCAAAACCATTCCCATTAACCTTTAAGAACACTCAGGGCTCTATCTGAAATTCTACAGAAGTTTCATGTGCTAAAATTACTTTTCAGAAACAATCTCCAGATGTGTCCCTAGGCCAAATAAGTCCTGAAATGCAGAGGGGCCAGCCTCTCCAAGAACATCAACTACTTCCATCCCCTTATCCCATATTATCAACAACCCTTCCCACAAGAAGTTAGAATGGGCACAGGCCAAATATCCCTAAAGTGTGGGAGAAGGATCAAAAAAGAAGGAGGAATTATAACAGAGAAGATAGGATTTTTATGACTGTTGAATCATTATACTGCTATTTCTCTTAGTCTTCAGTATCTTGGAGCAACTAGAATGCAAAACTTCAAATTGGGAAACAGTAATCTATACGCAAATCTGTTCTATAATTGCTTGTTACAACATATTTTGAAATTTATTGCTTTTTTGTATATATGTTACATTTTATAATAAAAAATGTTTAAAATACATAATCCACTGGTTTCTGCAGAACAGTGATTATCTTACCAATACATCAGAATCACATTGAGGGCTCATTAATACAGATTGCTGGACTCTACCACCTAGGACTTCAAATTCAGTGGTCTGTCATGGGAACCTAGAATTTGCATTTCTAACAAGTTCCCTGGTGAATCCAATGCTGGGGACCATATTTTGTTGTTAAAGAACAACAAATTCACCTAAGCCAAAATGGTTCCAAGTGGCCTAATTTTTTTTTTAATCCATGCTGTTCCCTCTGGGGACTGGAAAATAGTCCCCAGACTGCTAGAAGGGCTTCATCTAATGAAATGCCATGCTGTATTTCCTGCCCTCTACCTATCTGTGTTAGTTAGATTCAGTTGTCAACTTGGCCAGGTGAGCATACCTAGTCTTGTTGCTGCAGACATAAGCCGATGGTACGTGAACCTCATTTGTTGCTAATTACATCTGCAGTCGGCTAGGAGGCATGTCTGCTGCAATGAGTGACGTTTGACTTAATTGGCTGGCGCTTAAATGAGAGAACGCAATGTAGCACAGCCTAAGCAGCTTGGCATTCCTCATCTCAGCACTTGCAGCTCAGCCCAGGCCTTTGGAGATGGAGAAAGAAGTCACCCCGGGGAAAGTTGTTGGAACCCAAGGACCTGGAGAGAAGACCAGCAGAGACCATCCTGTGCCTTCCACATAAGAAAGAGACTCAGTGGAAAGTGAGCTGCCTTTCCTCTGAAGAACTAACAAAATAAATCCCCTTTTATTAAAAGCCAATCCGTCTCTGGTGTGTTGCATCCCGGCAGCTAGCAAACTAGAACACTATCTAAACAGCTAAGTGAACCAGGTGTCAGGTCGTGGCCTGCTGGGTCCTGAGAGTATGAATTTTAGACCAAAACCAAGACCACAACCAAACTGATGCACAGTGGGCACTTCACCTACTTTTGCAGAAATTATTTAGTTGATTTTTCATTAGAATAAAGTTACAATATCTGATTAAAAGAAACGAAAAATTATCTCACTTGCTATCAATTGTAACAAATGTTTCACACCAATGCAAGGTGTCAATAACAGTGGTATATAAGAATCCTGTATTTTATGTATGATTTTTTGGTAAACCCACAAATTCTCTAATAAAGGGGGAAAAAGATCATCTCACCTGACTTAAAGTGGAAGGCTGAATATCAATAAGTCTTGGTGAGAGAAGGCCAGCCACAAGACATCGATTATAACCATCAGGAATGACTTCATTGAGAGATGGTCCAGATTTCTTTAAAAAAGTCAAGGTCTATAATAGAGAAATATATAAGACAATCAATGTTCAACTTAAATAATAAAATTTAAGATTAATGAACACATTACCCTATTTAACATATAACATTTTAATTAAAACTAAATTCAAGAATGGAAATTGTTCAAGACTAAATTTTTGTACTTCTTGCAAGGGAAAGAACCTTCTATGCCAGTATGAAACTGTCATGTACCCCCAAAAGCCATGCTCTTTACTCCTCATTCAATATTGCTGGATGGGATCTTTTTTTTTTTAATCGATAAAACAACATACATTCTTAACATACAAACATTTCATACATGGTATACAGTCAATGGCTCATAATATCATCACATAGCTGTCTATTCACTACCATGATCATTTTTTTTGAACATTTGCATCACTCCAGAAAAAGAAATAAAAAGAAAAAACTCATACATACCATACCCCTTACCCCTCCCTCTCAGTGACCACCAGTATTTCCATCCACTCGATTTATTTTAATCTTTGTCCCCCCCTTTATGTTTATTTTTTACCCATATTTGTCACTCATCTGTCCATACCCTAGATAAGAGGAGCATTAGACACAAGATTTCCACAATCACAGTCACACTTGTATCATTATACAATCATCTTCAAAAATCTAGGCTACTGGGCGGCTGCCGTGGCTCAGCAGGCAGAGCTCCGACCTGCCGTGCTGGAGGTCTGGAGTTCGATCCCTGGTGCCTCCTGCCCATATGCAAAATTAAAAAAAAAAAAAAAAAAAATCTAGGCTACTGAAACACAGCTCAATAGTTCCAGGTACTTCTCTCTAGCCACTGCAATACACCATAAACTAAAAAGGTATGTCTATATAATGTGTAAGAACAACCTCCAGGGTAACCTCTCGACTGTTTAAAATCTGTCAGCCACTGACACTTTATTTTTTCTCATTTCTCTATTCCCCTTGGGTCAAGGTTTTCTCAATCCCTTGATGCCACGTCTTGGCTCATTCCGGGATTTCAGTCCCATGCTGCAAGGAGATGTACACCCCTGGGAGTCACGTCTCATGTAGCTGAGGAGGACAGTGAGTTCACTGGCCGTGTTGGCTTAGAGAGAGAGGCCACATCTGAGCATAAAACTCAGGTTCTCTGTGACTCTTAGGCCTAATTTTAAGTATGATTAGCCTATCCTTTGCAGGAATAAATTTCATAGGGGCAAACACCAAGATCAAAGGCTCAGCCTATTGATTTGGGTGTCCCCTGGGTGGAATCTTTTTTATTGTTTCCTTGGAGATGTTTCTCCACCCATTCAAGATGGGGTTGTTTACTGGAGTCCTTTAAGAGGGAGCCATTCTGATAAAACTTGAGTGGCCACAGTGCCCACACAACCAGAGATCTTTGGAGATGCAGAAGGAAAACAGCCCTGAGGAAGGCTTATGAAATGAGAAGAGAATGCCAGCAGATGTTGTGTGTGTCTTCCCAGCTGATAGAGAGATGTTCTAGACCCATCAGCCTTTCCTGAATCAAAGTATCTTTCCCTGGATGCCTTAGTTTGAACATTTTCACGGTCTAAGAACTGTAAACTTGATAAATCCCCCCTTTTAAAAGCCATTCCAGGGGCTGCAAGGGTAGTTCAACGGTAGAATTCTAGTCTGCCATGCGGGAGATCCAGGTTCAATTCCTGGTCCGTGAACTTCCCCAAAAGCAAACAAACAAACAACAAAACAAAACAAACAACTCAACAAATGGTGCTGCAATAACAGGATACTCACGTGGAAAAATAATGAAATGTGACCCTGCCATACAGCATACAAAAAAAAAAAAGCCATTCCATTTCTGGTATATTGCATTCCAGCAACTTTTACAAATTAAAATGCCTTCTCTAATGCTGAAAGATTTAGTGACAGATCTTGACAAATGTGACCAAAACAGACAAATGTGACCAAAACAAACAAACAAACAACTACTCTGAAATTTATTTTTCAGATCTAATTAGAAAGAAATCTGATATGATGTATAAATACAGCATTCATCCATATCTGGCTGATTATTATTTAAAGGTCTGCTATCTTGTTTCCCTGAAAAATATTTTTTCAACTTAGTTACCATTCATTAGGTTCCAGGTTCTGTATCATTGTACTAGGTACATTTTTGCATCATTTCATTTAGTCATAAAATGAATGAATAGCTTGAGAGAAAGGGAACAAAGAGTAAGGATAAAGAATTGTGGAAGCCTGACCTAATTCATTCTTTTCCTTGGGGTTCAAGTAGCTAACATACATGTAAAGCTACTAAAGAAACATTTCAATGCCTCTCTGTAGCAGCATCAATAACTGCTACTAGCTGCTAATCTCATAAGCACAGGAGAAGCCTCCATTTAGCAGAAATAAATTTATATAATTAATACTAAACAAAATTTACATCCATGAATCAGTATTTGCTAAAATCTGACTTCAATTCAGTAAGAAACAGCCCACATTGCTGGTGGTTACCTACCTCCTTCTGAAAGCCAGTACAAGTTATATGAATAACTCCTGAGTTTAATAAACAAGTGGCACCTACAAAAAAGATTTTAAGAAATCCATTTATATAATATATTTAAATGGCACTTATTATTAATGAAATTGATCCTGGTAACAGATTACTAGGCATGAGGTCAAATTATAACCTATAACAAACTAATTTTTTTTCATTCTTATTCTAAGAAAACACATTACAAATTTGCTCACTGTGAAGTGGCTAATATCTGCTTCAGAAAATTCAAAAGAATAGTGATAATTTCTTTATAAAATATTTAATATTAAATTTTTCAAGTATACATATCAAATTAATTTCCTAAATTATCCATGTTAACAGTAACATATGAATAATACTATATATACACACACAGGCATGTACAATCCTTTGCATTTTACTTTTCTCAAAAGGTAATGTTAAGGAAATACATACCAAAATTGTAAGTACTTGGGTTAAAAAACTGCTCAGGAGGTGGATATGAAGGAGGAACTCCTCGACTTAAACTTCTCTCATGTACTAATATATCCAAGATGTAATGTGGAGAAGTCCTACTTACAACAGAATCCAATGACCACAGTGCAAAATAAGAGCAATTATGAAGATATTCTCCTGATCTAAAATAAAAATTTACTAAGTCACTGATCTGCTACACAAACAAATACCAAGAGGAAGAAGAAAAAAGGAATGAAAAACAATCATACCTTAAGGAATCTGGCATTTGTGCATGATACCAACGATTTATGTCAAAAAGTCCCAAATATATAGAAGGCTTTCCCTGTCCATATATATTCACCTGCCAGGTAAAGACTGAAACACTGGTGTCAGGAGATAAAGCTGAAACAAAAAAAGATAATTAAAAAAAAGAATCTCAAAGTAAAATTCTCCCAAAAGAATTAAAGCAAGATTTCCTTACAAAATTAAGAGGTTCAATTCATATTTTATTTGATATTTCAAAACATCTATCATTTGTTCTATTAGAAGAGATTTATCTACTTGATCCTGACTATCTACACTTCATAGAAACCTTGTTAAAAAGTACTCATCAGCAAAGTTATATCCTGGCTTGTTTTCAGTTAACAATTTAACAACATTGAGGTAATGGAAGTAGAATATCCAAAGAATGAATATTCTTCCAAAGATGGCACAAAGTTAGCACCAGAGAAGTTAATATGCTACCTTCAATAATGCCTTAGAGCATAAGGGTTTACTTCTTTAGCAGAACCCAGGTGAAGACTCGTCTAGCTGCAGGGTTAAAGAAAATACTTGGATGGTGACTGTGGGAATGGAAAAGAAAGGATATTGTAAAAGACATCAGAAGAAGAACCAGATCAAAAAAGGGGGATGGAAAAAAAAAAGAAAAAAAGAAATCTGAAACAGAATTCATGGAAAGCAGAAAAAAGAAAGATGTGTGTGTGGAATAGGAAGAGAGAAAGCATGGCAATTTCCATTTATGACATGTTTAGTTGCATATGAAAACTGGACCACAAATAGAGAATAGAGTGGATCCAGGATGGATGCGCTCACCAAGAGAATGAATCCCAAAAGAACACAGAAACACCCTGGGCCCTGCTAAACGTTTACAGAACCAACAGAGACTAGCCAAGTAAACAGCAGGCACTATTACACCATCTCTCATTTAATCTTTACAATCACCCCTTTAAAAAGGTGTAACTGTACTATACCATTTAGGGATAGGGAAACAAAGTCTCAGAGATGTTAAATAATTTATCAAAGGCAGCTAGTGCCAGAGCTAGGTAGGAATGAACCATGTTGAATTCCAAAATCTATAAAATTTTTACTATACAAGGAAGTTTTTCAGGAAGGGATGAAAAAATCCAAGACAGCCAAGGCAGGTTTACCATATACAACTAAAAAAGTACAGAGAAACATTATTCAGAGACTATGAGGCATTTCCCAGCTCTAGCATAATTCTCTTAGTACAAACAAGATAAAGAGTTTCATTTTAGTAGAGATGTATTGCTTGTTATTTTATACTAGCTAAGACTAGAGACCATTTTTGTGTGTTGAGCCCTGGATTAAAAAAACAAGGGTCATGTCATTATCCTAATCTACTCTTGAGTTCTATGTAGCAATTTGAAGAGTAAAAAATATCAAGTATTTCATACAGACTTGAATAAATCCCATAATTAGTATTGCTAGAGTATGAATGCTAGAAACAAATAAACTGTCATAAATCTTAAATCAATGTACATTATATAAAAGTACTTTTAACCAACCTTCATTCATGCCTTCCTCCCTGTCACCATGAGATCGAAATTTCTCTATACTCTGGCATCCCAAAAGCTTGGTATTACTAGTCTGTCCCCTCAACGGAAACATGCCACCTGTAAGGTCCAGTGTATATCTCTCTTCACAGTACTCTAACCCCTGAAACAAAAAATGTACATGAATTTGTATTTTAGGATTCTTAGCAAAAAGTCTCTCTAAAATTAAACATTCTCCAAATTTAAAGATTTATTCAGGTAAGTACAAAGAAAACAAAGGTAAAGATTGAACAGCTTAATTCACTGCAAGAGGCTACACGATTTCATATACTATTATCACAAATAAAAAGCTAGATTTAGTCTCACACAAATAACTACCAATAAATGCCCTAAAACTGTTATTAAACATGGGAACCCTCATGTACTACTGGTTGGAGTGTAAAGTGGAATAACCACTGAAATTGCATACCCTAGGCCAGCAATCTATATTCTCACAAAAATTCTTGCTCCAGAACAGTGGTTCTTAAACTTTTTGTGCACTGATTCCTTTAATAATCTAAAAGCCTTGAGTCTGTCATTAGAAAAATGATCATAAACATTCTATACATAATTTCAGAGACTGTGAATTCCCTAAAATCTGTATATCTACATCTCAATTATTAAGAAACCATATTCTAGAGACGGGCAGTGAGGACTGGCAAAATATGCTATTAGCAGCATCCCAGTTTCCTCAGGAATTCAGCCAGGAAAAAAAGGTGACTCCTTATCTGAAAGGCTACATTATTCACCCTTTTTTACAGTAGTAAAAACATGGCTATTTATAAAGTTATCCCATGGGTTACTCTTGATATTCTAATCAAAGCAACAAAGTGGGGCTATTTTTCCTGGCTACCAAGCTCAAGTCTAGTCCAATCCCCTCATTTCAGAGGAAAATGATACCCTGTGAAGGCAAGAGTGCCTCTGAGGTAAAATAGCTAAATCTCCAAATTCTCAATTTAACACTTCTTCTACTATATTATGAATATAAGAATAACTTTTCAATATTTTAAAGCTAAGATAACAAATTTAAAATTGCGAAAGAATGAACAAAATGGTAATATGAGTTCACATTACCATTACCTTTTACCTCATATAAAATTTGTCCTGATGCCAAACACTTTCTATCACCAAAGGCCAGCTGAAGCAGATGCAAACTCAAAACATCCCCTTCACTGAAAGAAATAGAAATTAACTGAGGAAACACACAGAATGTATTACATTAAACATCATTTATTCTCCAATTAAATTTACTTTGTATACAATACTGAGTAAAGGTCACTACAAAGAAATTAACTTTATTTGCTTGTTTCCACAAAATGCAGTCCTTTGGAACAATAACGTTTACTTCTTATTGGCGCTAATTAACTCAAGCTCATGTTTTCTGCATATTTTAGGTGATAATTTATGTGGCAGAGAACATTATAAACTGTTTACCCAATATTATTTTTCCCCTTCTTCAACAGGTATGTTTAAGTTAGGCACAAGGCTGCCCAAAATATACACTACATTCCCCAGCTTCTTTTGCAGCTAGGTGTGGTAACCCCAGAGCCAAGCTGGGATGTGAGCAAAATTATCCCACGGCAACTACAGGGAAACCTTCTTAAGGGACAATTATGCTCTAGGCTTCTTCTTACTTTCTTCTCCATCTTGCTATGCTTTTTTTTTTTTTTTATCTAATATGAAGATATTGTCCCAGACCGTAAGGATGTAAAGCAAAGATACTACTCAAGTACAGCATGCAGCGTTAGGAGCACAGAGTCCATCCTCTACCTTTATTGGCTTTCTTGCTTTCTCTTGAAATATTTCCCTTAAAGGCTTTTGCACCCTTCTCCCTAGATCTTCCCTTGGCTTTCCCCATTCCCTAACCAACTACATTCAAATCTCACCAACAGGCTTACCCAAAATAGAAGTCCCTTACATCTCCATACCTCTAATGACCTCTTTCACAATTTTATTTTTTGGCACTTAACATCACTACTTAAAATTATATTAAATATATTAACTGGTGTGTTTTCTTACCCAATTATTTACTGTCTGTCTGGCCTTCTCACTGAGTCCAGTGCCAAAGCTCATTGCTATATTCCCTAAGCAGTTACCAGTACATACAAAGTGCTCAAAATTATAAAGAGGGAATAAAAACACGGCCATGAAAAAAAGACAAGTAGCTTCTAAAAACCCAAATATTCAACAGTATAGACTGCATACAGTGAAAAATAAAAACTTGTCGTCTCTTCAATTTACTTTTCCATATTACAGAACTAAATTCTGCTTTTATTATAACTGATCAGAATGATGGTAACAATTTAAAACAATTTTATGGTGGTATATACCCTCTAGTGATTCTCTTTTTCCTCTTTTATTTTGTTCTCTGACAAGGGAATAAAAGACACCACCTTCTTTCTAATTTAATCACGTATAATTGATTAAGATGCTGAGAATTCAATGATGAGGGAAAACATAACAAAACAAAACAAAGATAGGACATGGTTGTATTATAAACCTTTGTAAATTAAGAATTAGTCTAAGAGTAATTTAAAAACAGCGTTCCTGACCCATGGCCAATGGGTACACTCACAGCATGTGTAAGCCCCTTTAAATTGTATACAAAACTATTTATATTATTTGTGTGTGATAATATATACACATACACATGCACAATCAGTTTTCACTAGATTTTCAAAGAGATAGATGACCTACTAATTTTAGGGTCCTAATCAAAGGCTTGAGGTCCACAAAAATACAGCTCTCAAAATACCTTATATCAATAACATTAGCAAATGCAAAACAAATCTTTTAGGAATAAATAATGCAAATTTCAAAGCAAATGAAACCTGTTCTTTAAGAGTACTAGGAAATGGTCCTGAAATGCAGAGGGGCCAACATTTCAAGAATATCAACTAATTTCATTCCCCTATCCCCTATTATCACGAGCTCCTTCCAACATGAAAAGTTAGAATGGGCATAGCCCAAAATCCCTAAAGAGTGGGAGAAAGATCGAAGGTGATGGAGTTTTACAGGAAGGTAGAGTCTAACAAATAAGCATAAGTGGTGAATCATTATATTGATATTTCTTTTAGTCTCCATTATTTTAGAATACCTAGAAGTAAAAACGTTTAAAATGGTGGAGTTATAACCCATACCAAACTCTGAAATCTGTTCTATAACTAAGTGTTGCAATGTACTTCAAAATATACTGCTTTTTTGGTATATGTTATTTTTCAGAAAAAAAAGGAGGAGTATAATAGAGAACATAGGATTTAACAAATGAGTATGACTGCTGAATCATTATATTGATATTTGTTTTGGTCTCCAGTGTCTTAGAGCAGCTAGAAGAAAAAAACGAAAAAATGTGAAATCATAGCCCATACCAAACTTTAAAATCTGTTCATATTTAACATACTTGTTCAAATGCACTTGGAAATGTATTGCTTTTTTTGTATATATGTTATATTTCACAATTTAAAAAACATTAAAAAAATTAAGAAATTAAAAAATTAAAGAGTACTAGAAAGTGGTTTAAAAATCATTAAGAATTGTTCCCAGGTATTTACTGTGATGTAGACAATAAAGATAAATATGTATCACCATCATAGGCAAAACAGGAAACACTACCTTGCTCATACTGAAAACCATGATTTACCAGTGCTAAGAATGCATGCACAGTTCTGAACATAACCTCCAAATAGACTTAAGGGAGTTGAATATAGTCCACAAGGATTTTTGAAAAAAAAAAATCAGTAGAGAAAGTCCAAATAGTTTTATGTTTATAAGAATAGAGTAGATACCACTTAGGAGACTAAAAATATTAAAACACTGAAAAATCCATAAAATCAACAATGGAATGATGAAAGTGAATGCAGGCTTTCATTAATTGAGTTCCAAAATAATGTGAAACAGAAACTCTTTAAAATTTAATGTGGGAAATTTAGAAAAAAGCAAAAGATCCCCCTTACAAACAAAGTCTTCACAAAGCACATTCCTCAAACTGCTGCTGGCCAATATCACACTCAGGTGAATGGAACACAGATTTGACTCAGAGAGGGGAGTCCTAATAACTGTGACTCTATTTTCATTTTATTTTTTCTTAAGCCCAGGATTAACAAATTTCACAAGTGGCAAACCAATTCTTCCATTCTCACTCTCACACTCACTAAAGTATGGAGTAAGAAAAAACGTAAAAACAGCAACATCCAATACAAAGACTCAAAATTACCACAGTGCACATCCAGGGTAGACTGGACTTAGGAAGAAAGATTACCGGGAACAGTAACTTTTTAAGAAAAGAGGACTGATACCACAAACTTAACTGTTTCTTCATCAAAGAAGAACTAAACACAAAAGAATAAGAAGGGAGACTCAATACTTCTGTAGTTCTAGAATCAGAAATGAACAAACTTAACTAGTGAGAAATTAAACTGAAAGGAAACATTCCTCACTAGCTACAGGTGGAACAAAATTAAGGCTTATGACAGAGAAACAGGGATAGAATAACCAAATTAATACCAGGAACATATTGCAAAAAACAAGCAGAAGGACTAGAAAACAGAGTGGGGATAAATTAAAATGAAAGAGAGGAACAAACAACACAGAGAAAGAAGGAATTAGATTATAGAAGAGAAAAGATACTCTAATGAGAGAAAAGAGAAGGCCATAAAATGGGCCTAAAATATTCAAGAGGTTGCCGACTTATTATTTATATTTGTTTACCTTTTTAAATAATATTCAAACAAGTCAAGCAAGAACAATTTTTTCTTACTGATAAACATATAGAAACAATCACTTAATTATTAAAATTGTTTCAACTACCACTCATTAACTCACTAAAAGAGACAATATGGAACATGGTTTTCCAAAGTAACTGTTTCTTTTTTTTTGGGGGGGGGGGTACATGGTCTGGAAATTGAACCTGGGTGTCCCGCATGAAAGGCGAGCACTCTACCACTGAACCACCCATGCACCCGACTGGTCCATTTTTTATATTTTTTAAAACCACATATATCACACGTACCTATCTTGTGTAGACTGAACAGCCCACAAGTAACAGCAATTACGAGGATCATTCTCAGGTTCTTGAAAAGTAACAGCATATACAGGAACTCTTCCACCTTCCAGTTGTGTGTAATACCTATATCAAGCACAAAAACTTAAAACATTTCATACTTTTCATTCTGACTAAATTTATGAAAAAGAAAGGAAGGAGATATCTGATGTTAAGTATCTAAGTTAGAGCAACCATTATTCATATGATCCGGAAAACTGACTGATTCAGGCACATGGCCAGGTTGTCTTATCTTCAAACTACAGAGGGCGTAAGATAGCAAGACTATGGCCATGGTGTCCACTCCCCAGGTAGAACTAGGAAGGATTAGAATTACTAAAATAAATACACACATGTATGTGTGAACTAATTCTTCCAGTCACATAAATGTATAGCATTAAACACATTTCCCCATTAAGAATTTCCCTAGAAAGAGATGAGATACTGCAACAATGTGCAGCTACTCTGAATTTTAGAACTAGTTTTCTTACAACTAAGACAGAAAAAAAGATAGAAACCCTAAAGAGCTCCCAAAAACCTTTTAAAAAGCATAGTTATCTAAGAGATGACACTAGCTAGAGAAAACACTGCTGTAGAAGGCAGGAGCTCCAGGAATTCCTTAGGACCAATTCAAAGACAAGATCAGATAAACTAGCAAGGATATCAGCAAAGAGTAAGACGAACTTCCCACAGGAAAGTACTAGGGAATAGCAAAGCTACTTTGTCACTGGCACTTTGGAGAAAATTTGACTTTGAGGAAGCCCAGGGACCCTGAGAGTTCAGTTAAGAGGTATATAATAATATCCTACTTTATAATATTATTAAACAATTCAACATTAAGACATTGGCTTGTCAGTGCGGACAACCAAAGCTATAGGCTGAGCCCCCAATCTTGGGGTTTGTTCATATGAAACTTAACCCCACAAAGGATAGGTCAAGCCTACTTAAAATTAGGCTTAAGAGTCACCCCCAAGATAACCTCTGTTGTTGCTCAGATGTGGCCTCTCTCTCCAGCCAGCACAACAAGCAAACTCACCACCCTCCCTCCATCTACATGGGACATGACCCCCAGGGGTGTGGACCTTCCTGGCAAGATGGGACAGAAATCCCAGAATGAACTGAGACTCAGCAAAGGGACTGAGAAAACCTCTACCATGAGCCAAGACTCAGCATTAGGGGATTGAGAAAACCTTCTCAACCAAAAGGGGGAAGAGTGAAATGAGACAAAATAAAGTGTCAATGTCTGAGAGATTCCAAACAGAGTCGAGAGGTTATCCTGGAGGTTATTCTTACGCATTAAACAGGTATCACCTTGTTAGTCAAGATGTAGTGGACAGGCTGGAGGGAACTGCCTGAAAATGTGGAGCTGTATTCCAGTAGACATGTTTCTTGAAGATGAATGTATAATGATAAAGCTTTCACATTGTAACTGTGTGATTGTGAAAACCTTGTGTCTGATGCTCCTTTTATGAACCTTATCAACAGACGAGTAAAACATATGGAATAAAGATGAATAATAGGGGGAACAAATGTTAAAATAAATTTAGACTGAAATGCTGGTGATTGGTGAGGGGGAGGAGTGGGGGTATGATATGTATGAATTTTTTTCTGTTTTCTTTTTATTTCTTTTTCTGAATAGATGCGAATGTTCCAAGAAATGATCATGATGATGAATATGCAATTATGTGATGATACTGTGAATTACTGATTATATATGTAGAACGGAATAATGAAAAGTTAAGAATGTTTGTGTTTGTTTGGTGTTTTTTGGTATTTTTTAAAAATTTTTTAAATTAACAAAAAAAAAGGAAGAAAAAGAAATTGGCTTTTTTGAAATGAAGAACTCTTCTTGCCGTTTTCCATATCTTTTATCTCCACGTTAAACTCAGGAAACATTTATAACCAACCCAGTCCAGTAGAAACTAATTTGCTGGTTAGACTAATTGAGCAGAAAGTCTGAAAGAATGATTATTTTTCCACTCTAATTTGTAAGGTAAATTACTTAAAAAAATAAATATCAGTGGTTTAGGAAAAATATAACGACGTAAACATTAAACTGACAAACATGAATATCAATTAGGCATCTATTTAAACTAATAGAGAGTAACTAAAAAAACAATTTACAATGCCTATTTGTCACTTTCCTCAATAAAGCGTTAAGTCATCAGTAGTATTATGGGGAAATTTTGACAGCAAAAATATTCTATAACATTTTTAAAAACCTTTTTAATGTCAAGTGAGAATACTTTATGAACTGCTACTACACACAGAAGATTACAGGGAAATGTACTTTTCAAGTAACTCATACTATACAAAATATGTAGTTTTTCTTTAGTCACAATTTACCAGCAAATGGAGCACCACAACAACTGAAATGCCTTTTAAATAAACATAGAAATAACCTAAATTCAAGTGTATGCCATCTTTTATTATATCAAATTACGATTTATTTATTTATTATTTTTTTTATTTTTTATTATTTAATTTTCTTACATGGGCAGGCACCAAGAATCAAACCCGGGTCTCCGGCATGGCAGGCGAGGACTCTGCCACTAAGCCACCGCAGCCCGCTCTCAAATTACGATTTAATGTGATTAGAAATGTTTCCTACACAGTCCCAATTCAATCATTAATCTACCCTTTTTTCTTTTTTACTAATTTTCAAATATAAATAATTGAGTATAAGTTATAGAAATTATAAAAAAATCAAGTAACAAAAAAAAACTATACTTACTCTCTTTTCATAGTTTTCATATTCCAAAGTGCTAGAAAGCCATCAGAAAAACCTACAGCAAGCTGATTTGTCCTGCTTATGTAACTAAGAGTTGAAACAGCTGTTCCTGATGGACTTACTAACTGGAAACACAAATGTCGTCCTTCTTGCAACACATTTTCCCTGATGTGTGGTACCTCAGCTGGGATACCAGTGATAACTTCAAGGTCTAAAAATAAAATGACACAAAAGAGATTAATAACTCATGAACAGAATAAATGAAAGATGTGGTAACCATCATTCAATTCACAAATGATTACTATCGAGTTAACTGCAATAAAAGCAATTGATGCCAAGCTATAAAATAGCCGACTGTATCTATTTACTTACTTAAATGCTATAATTTTCATAATGTTTAATTTATTATATATTTATTTAGTTATGTAATTTAAAAAAAATTATCTCACCATACACTCAAATATTATTTAAGGTGAAATCTTTTTTTACATAAGGGTTAAACAATTTCCCTAACAATCACAAATAAAGCAGATTATTTATTCCAATTTAGAATTATAACCTAAATACTCTACTTGTAGGAATGGCTGGTTCCAGGCCTGGGGCAGGAAATTAGCATGAGGTGCCTAGAAAATCATCTGCTAGAAATCTAGGAAGCTATCAAAATCTAAAATGGATGTGTCAAAAGGACCCAAGAGACAAAATGAAAACTCCCATTACAAAGATATTGTGAGCATCAAAAAAATAAATAAAAAAGATTAAATTACATTAAAGTGTGTAATGAACACGAGTTCATAATGATAATTAAAAAAAAAATTTTTAAAGGAGTCCACACCCCTGCCCCTAAAAGATCTTAGTGAAGACCACCACAAGTAACTTAGCATCAAGTCATTTCTCTGAAAATCAGTACTTAAACAAATAAAAAGCATTTTTACTACATTTTTTTTTATAACCTGGGTAAACAAACAGACCTAGTTAACGAGAAAATTCATCTTTAAATCAACAGAATTTAAAAATCAATTTGCAGCCATTAAATGACGTAAGAGATTCAAACAACAATCTCAATCGATGTAACAGGAGTGAGTCTACAGTGAAATTCCTCAATTTCAGCACACTGACATCTTGGACAAAGTAATCCTTTGTTGTAGAGGACTGTTATACATTGTTGGATGTTAAGCAGTATCCTTGGCCTCCACCCACTAGATGCCAGTAGCACCCAGCACTGGTAAAGTATTCTTGTCAAAATGTTAAACTAACTGTTAACTTTCATTTACAGAAAATTCAAAATATAAATGACACCACATGAAAACAAGCAAGTGATTCCAAACTCTGTGCATTCTACCAGATTAGAGCTCAGTTTCTTTGGCAAGATACTGGAACTAAAAATAAATGAACTAGGGTGCAGAGGTGGTTCAGTGACAGAATGCTCGCCTTCCATGCGGGAGACCCAATTTCAATTCCTGGATCATGCACCCCCCACCAAAAAAACCAAATGAACTAAGATCAAGAACAGAACAAGAAACAGCTCAAATGTCCATCAACAGACAAGTGGCTAAACAAGCTATGGTATATTCATACTATGGAATGTTACATAGCTGTAAGACAGAATAAAGTAATGAAGCATGTTAACAACGTGGATGAATCCTGTGGACATTATGCTGAGTGAAATTAGCTAAAAACAAAAGGACAAATACTGTATGGCCTCACTAATATGAACATTAATGAGCAAACTTGGAGAACTGAAGTTAGGAATATAGGTTATCAGGGGATAGAAATAGGGCAGAGATTGGGTAATTTTGGTGCTGAAGAAATAAATACAGACTGTGCCACAAGACTGAATGTAAAAATTCAGAAATGGATAGCACACTACTACCTGACTGTAGAACTGAATGAAGCTGAGGGCTGGGGGCATGTATGAAACCAAGAGGAAAGACAGAGACAGAATAATTTAGGAATGACTGGAGTGGACAATGATGGTGAAAAAAACATTTTTGCATGAGAACAAATGAATATCAATACTGCAGGTGGTGAAAATAGATGGTATATCGGAAAAAGTACAATCAATGCAAGCTAGAGTCTACAGTCAACAGTAACACTGTAATATGCTTCCATGAATGCAACAAAGGCATTATGCCAAAACAGAGAGAAGTAAGTGCTAGAGAAAATGTGGAGAAAGAGATGTACCTATTCACCGTTGGTAGGGAAAGTGAGAGGAGCAGCCCTTTGGAGGGCAGTGTGGTGATTCCATAGGAGGCTAGGGGTGGGTTTGCCATATAATCCTGAAACCCCGTTGCTCAGGATATACCTGGAGGAACTGAGTGTCAGTTCACAAATGGGCATTTGCACACTGATGTCTACTGTGGCAGTGTTCACAATCCACAATAGATGGAGGTGGCCTAAGGGTACAAAGACTGAGGAATGGAAGGGGGAACTACAGTGTATACAAACAACGGATTATTGACCAGACGCAAGAAGCAATGAGGCTGTGAAACATGCAACTACGTGAATGAACGTTAAGGACTGTATGTTGAATGAAATGTCAGAAACAAGACAAATATTATCATGCCTCACTCATGTGGATTAACTGTAATATAAAAACTCAGTGAACTGAAGTCAAGAGCATGGATCAGGTTGGGGTCTATTGTAAAGGGTCCTAGATTGTAAGCTCTTATAGCAGTCACATACATTTAAGAGTTGTAACTGTTATTTCTTAATTCTGAGATACTGAGCTTTTGTTTTTAACTTGGTCGTTCATAGAAACTTCGGGTGTTTATGTGACACCTGAGACTAAGAATTAGAGCTCTGAAGCTATAAAAGTCAGCAGTACAGGAACTGTCTGAAAAGTCGAAAAGATGATCTGACTTTGAGTAGAGATATGAAAGAAGCTGATCTGGATAGGTCTAAGGTATATCAGAAGACTGGGTAAAGGATGATATCATCCATATTTTAAAACTTCAACTTCTGTGTGAGACCAAACGGAGAGATGTTTACTTGGTGCAAAATTTATATTTTGGGTAGTGCATTTCCTTGTATGGTCAGTTTTAGTTGAACACCGTAAGTACATGGAATCTTGAATAGAGCTTTGAGATTTTGTTGGTTTATCCAGGTCAGTATGATACCCTGATATTTCGCGGAGTAATGTGAGCAGTGAATAAAGAAGTATTTGCAGGGTCCCCTTGGGGAACTGGGAAGAAAAGAGGAAATTCAAGTTCCCCATTTGGAGAATTTGATATTCTCGCAAGCAGTGGAAACAACCAAATCAATAGGCTGAACCCTCAATCTTGGGGTTCGCCCCTATGAAACTTACTTCTGCAAAGGACGGGTTATGCCTACTTATAAAAGTAGGCCTAAGTGTAACCCCCAGAGAACCTCTTTTATTGCTCAGATGTGTCCTTTCTCTCTAAGCCAACTCGGCAGGTGAACTCACTGCCCTTCCTTCTATGTGGAACATGACTCCCAGGGGTGTAAATCTCCCTGGCAATGTGGGACAGAAATCCCAGAATAAGCCAGGATCCATCAAGGGATTGAGAAAGTCTTCTTGACCAAAAGAGGTAAGAGAAAAATAAGACAAAATAAAATTTCAGTGGCTAAGAGAATTCAGAGTCAAGGGGTTATCATGGAGGGTATTCTTATGCATTACATAGATACCTCTTTTTAGTTTATGGTGTACTAGAGTGGCTATAGGGAAGTACCTGAAACTGTTGAGCTGTGTTCCAGTAGCCTTGATTCTTGAAGACTATTGTATACAATATAGCTTTTATAATGTGAATGAGTGATTGTGAAAAAGTTGTGCCTGATGTTCTTATTATCTAGGGTATGGACAGATGAGTTAAAAACTAGGGATATAAAATAAACAGGGCAACGGTGGCTCAGTGGCAGAGTTTTTGCCTGCTATGCCAGAGACCCGGGTTCGATTCCCGGTGCCTACCCATGTAAAATAAATAAATATAAATAAAAATGAATAAACAAATAATGGGGGGACAAAGGTTAAAATAAATTAGGTAGATGTAAATACTAGTGGTCAATGAGAGGGAGGGGTAAGGGGTATGGTATGTATGAGGGTTTTTTTTTTTTTATTTTTTCTGAAGTGATACAAATGTTCTAAAAACTGCTCATGGTATTGAATACACAACTATGTGATGACACCGTGAGCCACTGATTGTACACTATGTATGGAATGTTTGTGTGTTAAGATTTATCAACAAAAATATTAAATACATATACACACACATGTATATATAATGTTGTGAACCTTATTTAGATTTTGATTCAAATAAAACAAAAGTATAAAGAAGTCTGGGAGACAACCATGACATTTTGATTATGGACAGGATATTAGGTAACACCAATGAATTATTATAGTTGTTAGGAGTGATAATGGCAGGATTAGAAAAACATCCATTCACTTTAAACTAATATAGAGGAAGAGAGAGAAAGTGATAAAAGGGAAAGGAAAAACAGATGGTGAGTATAAAGTACAAATGATAAATCTTTTTTTAAATTATGGTAACATTCATAAAATATATAATATATAAATTATAATGGGTATTATATAAAACTTGCCATTTTATTCATTTTACATATTTCAGTGGTGTTAGTTACATTCACAATGATGTGCCACCATCACCACCACCTATTACCTAGACTTATCACTGAACAGAAATTCTGTAGCCATAAAACACTCACTCCCCATTCCCACCTCTCCCTAGCTCCTGATCACCTCTAACCTACTTTGCCTCTATTAAATTACTTCATTTAGACATTTTATGTAAGTGTAATCATACAATATTTGGCCTTTTGTATCTGGCTCATTTCACTCAATACAAATCTTTCAAGGCTCATCCTTTGACTTCATTCCTTTTAAAGACTAATGTTTCATTTCATGTACAGACCACATTTTGTTTATTCATTCTTCTGTCAATGGGCCATTGGGTGCCATTTCCACTGTTTGGTTATGATAATAATGTTGTTAAGGACCCTGCAGCACAGATATCAATTCACGTCTCTGCTTTCAATTCTTTCAGGACTGTATCTAGAAAGGCAATGGTCAAATCATATGGTAATTCTTGACTTAACTTTCTGAGGAACTACTTAACTGCTTTCCAGTGACTGAACCATCTTATATTTCCACCAACAACACACAAGGGTTACAATTTCTCCACATCCTCACAAACACTTGTTATATTCCATTTTTTAATGACAGGCATCCTAGTAGATGTGAATTAGTATCCCACTCACATTTTCTTTTTTTTCCCTTTTTTGCATGGACAGGCACTGGAAATCAAACCCGGGTCTCCAGCATGGGAGGCAAGAATTTTGCCACTGAGCATCATGGCACTACCCCCCAATCACATTTTGATTTGTTTTTTACTGATGACTAATTCTGTTAAACAACTTTCCAGGAGTTTAACGGTCACTTATAATCCCTTTGGAAAAACATCTAAAGTCCTTTGCCCATTTTTTAAATTGAGTTGTCTATTTTTTTGTTGTTGAGTTGTAACAAGTCTCTATATACTCTGGATATTAAACACTATCAGATATAAGATTTGCAACTATTTTCTCCCATTTAGTAGAATGCCTTATCACTGTCTTGATAACATTCTTTGCACAAACATTTTAAATTTTGATGAAGTTCATTTTATCTATTTTTATTGTTGTTGATCATGTTGAGTGTCCTATCTAAGAAATTGTTGCCAAATTGAAGATCATGGAAGTTTTCCCCTTACGTTTCCTTCTAAGAGCTTTATACTTTTAGCTCTTAGGACTAGCGCCCTAAAACAGTTTGTGCTGATTTTTGTATATGGTGTGAGGTCAGGATACAACTTCATTCTTTTCACGTGGATATCCAGTTTCTCCAGCACCATTTGTTGAAGAGACTATTCCTTCCCCATTTAATATCCTTGGCACCCTAGTTGAAAGTCAGTTGGCCACTGATAAGTGAATGCATTTCTACTTCTCAATTCTCTTCCACTGGTCTATATGGCTATCTTTATGCCAGTACCACATTGTTTTGATTACTGTGGCTTTGTACTAGGTTTTGAAATTGGAAGTGTAAGAACTCTAACCTTGATCTTTTTTTTCCAAGATCGATTTAGCTATTTGGAGCCCCTTGTGATTTCATATGAGTTTAAGGATAGGTTATTCTATTATCTGCATAACAAAGGTGGCTGGAATTTTGATAGGTGTTCTAGTTCACTAGCTGCAGGAATGCAACAAACCAGAGACAGATTGGTTTCTAATAAAAGGGAATTTATTTCATGAGTTCTTCAGAGGAAAGGCAACTAACTTTCAACTAAGGTTCTTTCTTATGTGGGAAGGCACAAGGTGATCTCTGCTGGCCTCTACAGGCCTCTGGGTTCCAACAACTTTCCCTGGGGTTATTTCTTTCTGCATCTCCAAAGGTAACTTGAACAGTTACTCTTTCAATCCCTTCTGTTTTACTGATTGCTTTTTCAGAAAATAGCAAATGATTAAATTTTGTTAAAATAAATAGTTCAGACAATGGAATATTATAAATATTTAAAATGTAAGAGTAAGGGAGACCTATATGTACTGATGTGGAAAGAGTTGTAAGAAATACTGTTAAGTTTGGAAAAGTTACAAAACAGTATTTATAGCATAATACATTTTCTGTATTACATGTATTTAAGTGTAAGTCTGAATAGTTGCCATCATAAATAACCTTTGCAAACAAAAAAATTAATTTTGAACTAAACCTCAAAACAATTTTTTTGTGTGCCATAAAACTGCTTCATAATTCTCTAATGGTTCTGATCACAATCCAAAGACTTCCATTATGAATTTATACTGTGCTGAATCACCTGATCACTAACCTTTTGAAATAAAGGATATTTTAACTCTACCATCTTGAACTGAAGAGTTTTAAGTACGAATACAAGCATTTTAATTAGTCTTATACCTATAATGATATCCTCTACAAAGCACACTCTGGAACAAAACTCCATTAAGACTACTTAAAGTCAGATCAATTTTCTATAAGGCACAATTAAACTATTTCTAATTCATATTGAGATATGTTGTTTTCTCTAGTCAATACTATTCCATTTAAACTTTACCCAGGATTTACTTAACCAATTAGGTAGTTACACACAGTAAGTTTTATAGATTTTAGTTTCTACCACTAAGAGTGTTTGTGCTTTTTTAAAGGTGCATATGTGGGCATTATTTCTCGTATTTTGTACAATTAAATTTTGTTCAAATGATTTGATTCTTTAGTCAATTTCTGATGAAATACAATTTTTACCACTCAGTTTTATTGGTTAATTGTATTGTTTTGGTCAATTGTATTGTTTACGGACAATTACTACTAGTTATGTTCATTACAAATTGGATAAAATGCTGATAGTTTGTATCTATTTCATAGTTAATCCATAAATGAACAGATATATACTGATATTCTAGGACTGCTTTAAATTCAAGATGGTCCTCAGGGTCAAAACATTATCAGGGTCAGAGTCCTTTCCTGCTTTGCCTGAAACCTTATAGGTAAAACACACATTTTCAGAGCTTTCTGGTTAGGTCCTTCCTCTCTACATCAGCCAATCAAATAAGAATCCCATAATTAAGAAAAAGAAAGAAAGAAAGATAAAATTAAAAGTACTTAAAAAGAGATGTAATGAAAGCTTTAGTATTAAAGAGGGAAAAAAACCTTTACTTTCTTTGAATTTTAATAGTAACAATTCTATTTTTGGATGTTACATTGTGAGGGAGACTTTAGCCAACTGTGTATGTGGAAACAAATCAAAATCCCTACCTCTTAAAAGATCTACTCTAGTATATTGTACACTTCATCAATAAGATAGAATAATCCAACCAAAATGTATCCAGAGTCAACAGGCCCACATAATAAAGAAAATAAAGACATATAAACAAGCTTCTATAGAAAATTTTTTGACTTTTTTCTGCAAACCAATATACTGCATCACAATTTTACAATTTTCGGGTTCTCAATATTGGGTTTCAAGTAAAGAATGACTAATTTTACCAGATGCCTCTACTTCATTCTGACTGCATGACAAGTCATCCAGACACAGGTCAATAAGAAGGATCTGCCCAACATCAGTTACCACGGCTGCCACACCAAAAAGCCAACGCAGACTTGGGTGCAAATGTTGAGTGCTTGCACTGGCTCCTCCATGATTAATTATAGGCTCAATAGCTGTTACCTAGAAGGCAAAAGAGATGATTTACTCTTCTACCAAAGAATGAAAAATAGAAAAAGAAAAAAAAACAAATTTTATAGTTTGAAATTTTAAATCACGATAAACATCCTAAAATAGAATTGTTACTATTAAAATTCAAAGCAAAGTTTTTTTTTCTTCCTTAATACTAAAGCTTTCATTACAACTCTTTTCAAGCTTTTTCTTTCTTTCTTTTTTTTAAATTATGGGATTTTTATTTGATTGGTTGATGTAGAGAGGAAAAGACATAACCAGAAAGCTCTAAAAATGTGTGTTTTATCTATAAGGTTTTCAGGCAAAGCAGGAAAGGACTTTTTATAATGGCCTTAAACATTTTCAAATATAGAACCATAAATCTGCACTGATAATGATATCATAAATCTTCAGAAATATTAGTTGTGCCATTATTTCAATATATAAAAAAAACATACAGATGGAATAATTGATGATGTTTACTGAGATCTTAACATATGTCAGACATTGTGCTAAATGGCTCACAATGTCCACAATAACCTTTCGATACTAGATTATATATAATTATATAATTAACCCTGTTTAAAAATGAGAGAGGCTTAGAATGGTTAGCCGAGTCATTCAAGTCATGCAATCATTAACTGTACAAATCAAACCTATTTTTTTCTGACTTTAAAGCTCTTAACCAGCCAATCTATCATTATATTGCCTCTTCTCTTAAGGGAGAGTAAAAACAAGTCATTCCAGAAAATCTGCAAATACAAGATGTTTAAGTCCTGCTTATGCCTTAAAAGTTTAAAGAGGTCTAATGTTCTTCAAAAGGTTTATAACAGATTTCACACAACACTTTGGCAGTGAAAAGGTCACTAACAATAAAGATTTGAATTATGTAAGGAAAATTTCACTGTTAACGACTTTATGAAGTCATATATTTCCTCTTCATCTCACGAGTCAAATTTTATATGTCTACACCTAATAGTCTATATCTTATTTCATACTTAGTTTTCTTTCTGTATCCTAGTAATTTACAAAAATTAATTAGGTATAATATATGATGATTAAATATTTGGTGATTTCTCCTATAATACTGAGGACTATCCTGGGAAGAAAAGAGGAAATTTGGTATTAATGGTTTATGTTTTAATATAAGATTAAAGCTTTTTCAGGCTATAATGTATTATTACAGACAAAAGCCTGTTTCTTTCTATATTAATCATTAGTAAACAAACTTTACATAGTGCCTTCTAATCCTGAAAGCTAGAATTCCATATAATTTCCCCTTTCCCTAAATTACAGCAATGATGTCCATAAACAAAAAAGCATATTCTCTTCAGTTCCCTCAGTGAAAGGTAAGGAATCTGTGTAAGTTTTCATTCCTCATATAAATATTATATGAAGTAATTAATTAATTTTAGAACAAGCCATTTAAAAATTTAAGAGGTGACACTGCCTTAGCCAAAAAATAAAAAGCAAATTTGAACATATTTTGAATTTATCAATCACTATGCCTCCAATCTTTCTTCTCCTGTATTTCCTCTTCCATATAATATGAACTCAAGTGAACAACCTGGAACTCTAGATTACTCTCATGAAAATAATCACCAAGTCCTGTCCATGTTAATCTTGAATATAATTTGAATCTCTCCCAACCTTTTCATTTCTACTGTCATTTCTTTGGTCCAGTTCCTCATTATTTTGTGCTTCAACTACAAGTTCTCTTGTTTTTATTCTCACACCCTCTACACCCTCATTCTAAGGAGCTTTTACACCAGAGTTCTACTGAAAACCTGAAGTGAATTCACTACAGACTTTAGAAGGAAGCCCCAATCACCATCTCTGAGCCACACTTCCTCTACTCCTACCACCAGCCATTTAAGCCTAGGGTTTCCTAAATGCTCAATGTAATGTGATTTACATCTAGTCTTTCTACCTAACATGTCCAACCCTTAATTTTAAGTTGAAATTATCCACGTGTTCTCCATGTTCCAAGTACTTAATTAAATCTACCCGGGTATCTATTGTTCTTTTGTTGTAATCTTGTTTGTCTATCTTCTCCACTAGATTACAAGCTCTTTGAAAGCATGGAACAAATTCATTTAATCTATTTATCCCCAGAAACAAGCACATAGCTTGCTGTAGAGTAAGCACTTAAACTGTTAAATTATTTCTTCCTCTAAATTTCTTTTTTCCACTCTAGTCTGCTGCCCCACCACTGGCAAGTTCATATAAGATACTGAAGCCATAAACTACTTCAGAAGCCCACACTATGTCACCGGGTCACAATTCCTTCATCTATAAAAACATGTTACTGTTGTCATTAATATCCCTCTTAACTTCAAAAATTTTATTTTTCTGTGATCACACATCACACATACATACATATGTACATTTGCGTCTAAGTGTATACATTTTCACACAAAGCATAGCAAGAACTCATTCTTCTATGATTTCATGTATGTGTCTATTTCTAAATGTATCCTTTTTTTCTCACCATATATAGGAAGAGAAGGCATAAATCTGATCAGGAAACATAACAGAATTCAAAGTACTTCTATAATCACTATTGGATAAGGTGTTTGGCATATGGAAAGCAAACCTACATCAGAATTAGTAAATGGTGATTATTAATTAACTGATTACTTAGATGTATTACTGAAATTCTAAACAATATGTTTTCCGTATTTTTCCAAGTCTATAGTCTCAAAGGAGAAAAGACACGAAAAAGCTCATGGTAATGAATATTGCACATAGTGTTTTCATAAAACACTACTAGAGATAAGAAGATTCAGATGATACTTTTTAAGTATGAGAATACCACATATCATCATTCTGTTTACCTTGTAATTTCCTAACCAAGAATAAGTAAGTTTTATTTTAAATGTTAACTTACTTTCACAATACATCATCATGGTTTAACCCTTTTTTTAAACCTTTTATTAACACAAATAATAGTACACTAATTATAAATGCATAGCTTGATGAATTTTCACAAAGTGAACACTCCTATGTAACCAAGAGAGATTCAGTTTTGAAAGTAGTAATGTACAAAAATCTTAATACCTACCCTTCCAGGAAGAACAACTGCTTTAACCACTCTTGATATACCAAGGTCATAAAGACAGAGAACACTCCCTTCAGTTTCTTCTAATCCAATTAACAATCCGGTTCTCTTCTGCCAAGAGAATTCTTTCACTGCTAGGACCACAGGAGTGTGCTCGTTTACTCCACTGAATCTATATGCGGACAGTCGTTCTCCTGTTACAGAGTTTACCACCTCAAGTTGTGGACCACAAGCCAAACAAGCTAGTCCATTTTTCCCTAGAAGAAAAAAAAATTGCTTATTTTAATATTGACTTATACAACAAAATTGAAAAAGTTAGCTCTTTTATATATAAATATACAATATATACCTATCACACATCCAAATGGAAATATCAAATAGACAGCAGAATATACTATACTGTAGCTGAAGGAAACCATATATTTTAAGCAAGTGGTGTGGCATAGCATAAACAAGGACTGATTGGTTTCAAAGCCCATTTTTGCCATTTGCTACCTATGTAACTGGGATCAAGTCACTCAATCTATTTGAGTTTCAGCTATATAGAACAACGACTAACAGTAAATTCTAATACCTACCTCAATGAAAAGTCATTACCACATCTAGCATTCAGAGTGTGCTGTTACTACTTTTAATATACAAGAGACCACCACCATACATGGCAAACTGACTAATACGTGCTTTGCTGTCTTCCCACTGGAAAGGATGGTTGTGAAACTCATTTTTAGAAAAGTCTTCTACAGTATCTTTCATTAGGTGGAAATCCATAATATAATAGCATCATTTGAATGGTTCTTTGCTATATTATACAGTCTAAACCATACATTAAGATCTTGCTCAAATTAATGGAACTAAGAAATAAATAAGACTTTCTGAAAATTTCTTAACACCCACCAGGATTCTATCATTGGATTTTCTATTCCTAGACTATTTAGGTTCCAATCTCAATTCATCACCAATAAGGCTCACTGACTGATTCAAGAAAAAGCAGCTGTATATTATTTCTCCTTTCCAAATGTAGATAATAATCAATATTAAAAGATACAAAAAAACAGGGATTTTTAATAAGAAGAAATGAATTACAACTTCTCACACACCTCAGAGATTCACTAAAAATTTGTTCTAAAGCATGAAAGTATATATTTATGTAAGAACACTATTAGAGTTGAGTTTTTCTTCCACATTAAACTGCAATGTATACTTATTACTGTTTCCTGTATAAATCAACGAAATTAGTAAATTCTCAGCAACATTTTACCTGCAGCAAACTTTCCACGAAGCACAGATTCTAATGTTATTTCATCTTCTCCAAGGGCTTGAATAGTTACTTCTGGGAACTGCAGGATACCACTAGTCACTTGCGCAGTTAAGTCTCGCATACTTTCACTGTAAATATTTTTTAAAATGATTAAGTCCTATAAAATTCAATTACAAATATCCTTATTTTTAAAAGATATTAATGATGTATTTGTACTACAACGCACTAGATTATCTTCAGCCAGAAAAAAAAAAAAGAAAAAAGTCCATACCCAAAAGTAACAAAACTTAAAAACAAAAATTTGATGAAAATATACATATTGCATGTATCTGGATCCGAAGTATTGTCACCGAAGAAATATTTTCCAAACACCCTATGTACCCTTGGAAAGTAAAGACTGATTAAGCCATAGGTACTAAAAATATACACCATTCCACAGATTCGTTCAAAGCTGTTTCAGTACCCTTCATCTATTGTCCAACCTGCTCTCAAAGAAAATATAACACACACACAGGAAAAAATGATACATTTATAAAAATTACCTCTTTAGTAAACAGGGAGAAAGTTCACGAAAAATATACAAACCCACAGTAACCTCAGAAACTAAGTTTCACATGTCTTCTGAATAGGAAATAAAAATCTAAAATTGTCTTCATTTCCAACATCTAGGAGACCAGATTCCCTGAAGGACCCTCCCATAATAAACAAAAATATGGGTTAAAATATAAAAGAATCTTTCTGAACGATTACTGGGTTGGCAAAGCCAAAAATGAAAAGAAGGTAGAAATTCTGGGAAACATGTAGTAAATTAGCCTTGAGTGTTGGCTAGCAAATCCAGACGACTTGTTGGAAATACTGAGACCCACAGAGGCAGAAGACAAAGCCTAGGGCTAATAGAAATTATTGGGAGCTAAGAACCTCTCCCATTAAGCTTTAACAGGGCTATTATCATCAATGTAAAGCTGAATAAGAAGTAAAAAAAAAAAACCTATTATGCAGAATAGGCAATAATAGAGCTGTTAACCTTGCCCCTGGCTCTGAGTTTCTACTCAGAAAATTTCCCTTCACACAAGTTTGTGGCCAGAACTCAAGGTATGTCACCTGAAAAACCTCAAGTGAAGAATATATTATAAAATATTTTCAGGTTGGTAATGCACAAGCAACAAACAGAAGCAACCAAATATCTTCTGAAATCTCAAAGAATTCTCAAAGATAAAGTTCTAAAGAAAATGATCTCACCACAAAATAACAAAACATACAAGGATACCACGATCGACATCCAGTAGGATCAGACTATTAAATACTTTTGATATTGGAATTATCAGATAATATTAAATGTTTAATATACTTAACAAAATCAAAGACTTAGCTTGAAAATGAGGAAAAACTTAAAAGTACTAAAAGTACTATAAAGAAAAAACGTTCAATTAGATTTGGAAAAAACTGAACCTCTAGAAATGAAAAATTAAATGAAGCTTTAAATTCAATGGAGACTGCGAACGTCTTCAATATGGAGACATAAGACAGCTACCGAACACCTCTCCCCAGACACTGAGTGAAAAAAGGGCAAATCTCACTTGTTCAGAACTCTACACCAAGGTAAAGACTAGAGAAGGAGCCCACAAACACTAAGTCAAAGAGAAAAATACCAGGTAGGAAACTTCTGTCCCAGATGGCCAGTCCTCTTCCCTCCCCAATCACTTGGTACCACATAGCTTGAGAAGTGACCAGAGACAGAGGCCAGGATTCCTCCCACCAGGGACATAGACTACATCTCTTACAGCAGTGAGAGAGACCCCCACCTATATCCAGACACAGAGATTCAAGTCCACAGATATCCATGGCAGGGCTCAAGTTGGTGGGGAGAGTGGGATATAAAAGGGCACTCACTGAGGGCAGGTCACGATGGCTGAATTCTCGCCTGCCATGCCGGAGACTCAGGTTCAATTCCTGGTGCCTGCCCATGCTAAAAAAAAAAGTGGGGGGGGGGGGCTTCCAAAATGGAGCGCTAGGAAGGAAACAGCAGAATCTTCCTCAAAAGCAGCAAGTAGCCAGGGAGAAACTGTCTAAATCATCTATCTGTTCGGGGACCCAGGGGACAGGGGTTTCAAGACCTAGGTCAAGGCCTAGGGACGAAGAGTCTGAGAAAATATGAACAGAGACCACTATTCCAGCCCTGCCTCCTGGTGCCCATCCTGGATATCTTAATGCAAAAACCAAACCAAAACCAAACCAAAGAAACCCAACTTCAATCCATAATTTGATTAGAAAAGAATTTTCACCAAAAAAAAAAAAAAGGATCACAGACTGAATGTAAAATCTGAAAATATAAAACTTCTAAATGAATGCATAGGAGGTATCCTTTCAAATCCTGGGTTAAGTAAAGATTTCTTATATATGACACTAAAAGAATGATCATGTCAACTAAATAATGCATTTATCTATTTCTCTTCATCTATATAACTGGTTATCTTTTACACCGTTATCTTTTACACACAACTAGCTCCTGGTCCCTCCTGTTTTGACCCCTGTCCCTTACAACCATATTTACAAACAGCAGTGTACAGCCCAATCCTTATGTGAGTAATAGCTGTGAGCTATGGCAGCTGTGGGAGTCCTCTGCAGCAAGTACAGTGAGGGACAGAGCCCAACAGTAAGCCTGATATTGCCTGAAAAGTGAGAGCACAGGAACCAGTTCCCACTATGCCTGGTCAGAGGCTGCTGAGTTCCAGAAGGTAAGTACCTTCCAAGGACTAATAGTCACCAAAGAATGCCACTGCTGGGCAGGCCAAAAAGTGCAGAGGAAAACAGTAGGGTTTTTCAGAGCCTCTCCAGACCCTATCCCCTCCCAGGCCCACTGGAGCTGGTCTACACCCCCTGCATGGGAATTTGGCACTGTTTTGGCTGATAAATACAACAAAGCTGTTAAAGCAGCATTCTAATTCAAACTCAGGCAACAACTAAATCCTAGACAAGAGAGAAACTGACCTTCACAAGAGACCTACCAAGATAATCTGACAACCACAAACCCAGCAACAAAATCACAAGGCACACTAAAATACAGGAAGAAATAGCACAGTCAAAACAACAAATCACAAAGTCAGAGGAGACACAGAAACTGGAACTAATCAAAGATGTTCAAACCAATCTCCTGAATCAATTCTAAGAAATGAATTAAAATATGCGTAACAAGATAAAGGATATTAAGAAGCTACTAGGAGAGCATAAAAAATACTTTAGAAGAATATTGAAAAAATTGAATAAATTTCAATTTTTATTTATTGAAAAATAACAGATATTATGGAAATAAGACACTGTAGGTAAAATTTAAAATATACTAGAAATACACACCAGCAGACTTGAAAAAGAGAAGAAAATATCTGTGAGCTAGAAGACAGCAAGGAAATCCAAATAGACAAAAGAACAAATGGAGGAAAAACTGAAAAAAATTGAACCAGGTATCTGGAAAATGACTGATAACACAAAGTGGACAAACATATGCATCATGGTGTCTCAGAAGCAGAGGAGAAAGGAGAAGGGTCAAGAAGAATATATGAAGAAATAATGGCTGAAAATATCCCACCCTTATAAAAGACATGAATATGCAAATTGAAGAAGCCCAGCACACTCCTAACAGAATAAATCTGAAGAGACCCACTCCAAGACACATACTAATGCTGAGGAGAAAATGCTGAAATCAGCAAGAGAAAAGCAATTCACCACATACAAGGAAAGCCAAATAAGACTAAGTGCTGATATATTTAAGATAGTGAAAGAGAAAAATTGCCTGCCAAGAATTCTCTATCCAGCAAAGCTGTCCTTCAAAAATGAGGGGAGGTTTAATATATTCACAGATAAAAGAAGCTGAGGGAAGTGCGATGGTGGCTCAGTGGCAGAATTCTCACCTCCCATGCCGGAAACCCGGGTTCGATTCCCGGTGCTTGCCCATGTAAAACAAAACAAAACCTGAGAGTCCGCTAACAAGAAACTGGCCTACAAGTACTAATAAAGGGAGTTTTGTCCCCTCAAAAGAAAAGACAGGAGACAAGAGGACTGGAGAAGGGTACAGAAATTAAGAGTACTTAGGGATAACCGAAAGGACAGAAGAAGAGAAAAAAATACATCTGACAAGTAAAAGCCGCAAGATAAAATGGTTGGAGTACTACCTTTACAGCAATAATGCTGAAGACTAATGGCTTATTTCCCCAAACAAAAGACACAGATCAGTAAAATGAACAACAAAAAATGATCTATCTATATGCTGTTTACCAGAGACTCATTTTAGACCAAAAGATACAAACAGATTGAAAGTGAAACGATGGAAAAAAGATATTCCACACAAGCAGTAACCAAAAAATAGCTGGAGTAGCTATACTACATCACATAAAATAGACATTAAATGCAAAACTGTCCTAAGGCATAAAGAAGACATTACATATTAAAAAAAAACAGCAATTCACCAAGAAGATAAACAATCAGAAACATGTATGCACCTAATTAAGGTGCCCCCCAAAGTACAGGAGGCAAACACTGGCAAAACTAAAGGGAATAATAGAAGACTCTACAATAATAGTGGGAGATTCAACACACCATTCTCTTTAAAGATAGAAAATCTAAACAGAGGATCTTAAGGAAACTGAGAAGCTAAATAGTATGCTTAATGAACTATACCTAACAGACACTGTACCCTGAATACATATTCTTCTCAAGTGTTCATGTAATATTCTTCAGGACAGGCATATGATGGAGCACAAAACAGGTCTTAATTTTAAAAGACTGAAATTATACAAAGCACTTTCTCTGATCATAATGAAATGGAGGTGGAAATCAATAACAAAAAGAAAATCAGAAAATTCACAAATATATGGAGGTTAAACAACATGCTCTTAAATAATCAGTGGGTCAAAAGGAAATTGCAAGAGAAATCAGTAAATCCTTGAGATGAATGAAAAAGAACACAACTTATCAAAATTTATGGCAGGCAGCAAATGCAGTGCTGAGAGGGAAATTTATAGCCCTAAACACCTACATTAAAAAGGAAGAAAGAATTAAAACCAATGACCTAACTGAACTGGAGAAAGGACAGCAGACTAATCCCAAAGCAAAGAAAGAAATGACAACAATAAGAACAGAAATAAATTAAATGGAGAATTAAAAAGTAGAATAAATAAAATCAAAAGCTGGTTCTTCGAGGTCCATAAAATCAACTAACCCTTAGAATGATAAGCACAAAAAGAGAGAGGATGTAAATAAAAAAAAATCAGAAATGAAAGCACGTTCATTAAAACAGGCCCTGCAGAAATAAAAAAGATCATAAGCAAATACTATGAACAACTGTATGCCAACACACTGCAAACAACTTAGATGAACTGGACAACTTCTATGAACACACGAATAACCGACACTAACACGAGAAGAAATAGGATACTTCAACAAACCAATCACAAGTAAAGACACTGAATGAGTCATCACAAACATACAACACTAGATTGTAAACTCTTATAGCAGCTACATTTAGTCCAGAGCCTTTAATGTTATTTCTAGATTTTGAGATGCCGTACTATAGATATATATGTGTGTGTGCATATAACCTGGTATCTCCCTGGAACTTTGGGTACGTGTGTGGCACCTAAGACTCAAGAGTTGGAGTTCTGTAGCTCTGAAAGTCAGCATTGCCACATACAAGAAGTGTTAAAGAAACCAAAAAAGAGATCAGGTTTCAATTACAGATAAGCACAAAACATCGGGTTGGGACTAAGGTGAATCAGAATACAGGGCTAAGGGTGACTGACTGTATTTTAGAACTTCTCCTGTGGTATAAGGTCAAAGGAAGAGAGGTTTATTTTTGTCCAAAACCTAAATTTTCTGTAGCACACAATCTAACTTACTCTATCTGGACAGCTCATTTAAACAACCAAAAACATGGAGCCCAAATGGAAATAAAAACTTGTAATTCTGTATAGCTTAAGATAATACCTGGGTACACCCCAGAGTATGCTGGGCAGTTAATTAAAAAGTACTGGCAAAATCCCCTGAGGGATGGAAGAAAAAGATATGGAACTATTAAGCTTTACCACGGGGGAAACCCCTGATACCCTTTCAAATATTAGAGACTCTCACGTCAACAGGCCAAGCCCTTGATCTGGAAGCTTGCTATTTTTTTTATATTGATATATATTACATATCCATATACCATATAATCATCCAAAGCGTACAATGGTTCACAATATCATCATATAGCTGTGCATTTATCATCACAATCGACTTTTTTTCTTTTTTATGAAAAATAACATATACACAAAAAAGCAATAAATTTTAAAGCACATCACAACAATTAATTGCAGAACAGACTTCAGAGTTTGGTATGAGTTACAATTCCACAATTTTAGGTTTTTACTTCTAGCTGCTCTAGATACTGGACACTAAAAGAAATATCAATATGATTCAGCACTCGTACTCATTTGTTAAACCCTACCTTCTCTGTATAACTCCACCATCACCTTTCATCTTTCTTTCAATCTTTAGAGGTGCTTGGGCTATGCCCATTCTATCTTTTTTCACTTTGGAAGGGGCTGTTGATAACATGGGAAGGGGGATGGAACTAGTTGATGTTCTGTAAGGGTGGGTGTTTCAGGTTCTGCATTTCAGGACTTAACTGGTGCAGGACCCATCTGGAGGTTGTAGGTTTCTGGAAAGTTACCCTAGTACATGGAACTTTTGTAGAATCTTATATATTGTCCTAGGTGTTCTTTAGGATTGGCTGGAATGGTTTTGGTTGGGGTTTGGCAAGTTATGATAGGTAGCGATGTCTAACGGCAGCATGCATAAGCGTGACCTCCAGAATAGCCTCTCAACTCTATGTGAACTCTCTCAGCCATTGATACCTTACTAATTACACTTCTTTTTCCCCTTTTGGTCAGGATGACATTGCTGATCCCACTTTGCCAGGGGGGAATGTATGAAACCAGAAGGAAAGATAAAGGATAAAGACTGTTACGGTATAATTTTAGGAATGCCCAGAGTGGACAATGATGGTGATTAAATGTACAAATAAAAAAAACGCTTTTGCATGTACAAAAAAACAAACAAAAAAACCCAGTAGTAATTACTTAAAATTTGAAGAGTTTGTTTAAAAAATCTAAAATAATAAAACTTTGAAAAACACAAGAAATATTTATGTGATCCTAGGGTGGGACACAACCTAATAATCACTAACAATCAAGAAAATGCCAAGTTAAATCATGATACTATTTTTGCCATTCAGGGTTGAAACTG